>CAUYTI010097621.1:0-30116 GCA_963575145.1 Galago senegalensis
CCCCCTGGGTAGAGTGCCTTGGCATTACAGCTCACAGCAACCTCCAACTCCTGGGCTCAAGCGAGTCTCTTGCCTCCGCCTCCCAAGTAGCTGGGACCACAGGCGCCCGCCACAACGCCGGGCTATTTTTGTTTGCAGCCGTCATTGTTGTTTGGCGGTCCGGGCTGGGGATTCGAACCCGCCACCTTAGGTGTACGGGGCTGGCGCCTTAGCCGGTTGAGCTATAGGTGCCGAGCCCTCTCCCACTCTATTTTAATGTAGTTTCCCACCCCACCCAACCCTGTCCACTACTGATTATTTTAGTTCCTTTTTTTTTTTTTCCAATAGTCTTTCTTGCTCTGTTGCCTGGGCTAGAGTACAATGGTGTAATCATCAATCTCCTGAGCTCAAATGATCCTCTTGCCTTAGACTCCCAAGAACCATGCCACTATGCCTGGCTATTGTTTTATTTTATTTTTTAAACTTTTTTGTAGAGACAAAATTTCACTATGTTGCTTAGGCTGGTCTCAAATTCCTGGCTTCAAGCAATTCTCCCATCCTAGCCTCCCAAAGTATTAGGATTACAGGCATGAGTCACTGGGTCTAGTCTATTTTTATTTTAAGAGCATTTATCAACACCCAAAATTATGTTACATTATATATCTGTGCCTTGTTTAACCTATCTTTGTCCACTCCAATGTTACTCCTTTAAGACATGAACTCGGTGCTTCATGACTTTATCCCCAGAACCTAGGACAGTGTGAGACCCACAGTAGGTACTCAATTTGTTGACTCAGTACTAAATTAGGCTGACTCTCAGACATCTAAAGTACATTTAAGGTATAACAAAATATTTTCAAGTATGTCTAAAAATCTATAGTGTCCTATGTAACTAAAAATAACAGATACCTTGTTGGACTCTACTAGTATCTTTAACTTAAAATAAGAAAAAGTCATAATTTTAATTTTTAATACCCAAGACAACATTTTCACAAATCTTAAACCCTTCCTCATTTTTCCACTGCATTCTTTCTCAACTTTTAGTTACATTTACAACACTGTGTCCTGATTTTATAATTTGTTGAGTATATGTCCATCAAGAAAGCAGGAGGCTCGATCCTGGATTACAACCCCTATTAGAAAAATAAAATAGTTAACACTTAAAATGTAACCTTTATGCCTTAATTTCCTCAGCAATAAAATAGGAACAAAAACCTGTCTTATAGTATTGTTGTGGGTTTTAAATGCACAAATAATCTTACATATAAAAGAATGCATGACATACTGTAAAGTGATAATAAGTGTTCGCTGTAATTATTCATTCTTTTTTAAATCTTTGTAAACCCACTAAACCTGCCAAAATGCCATGCATATACTAAGTTCAAAATTAACATTTATTAAATAAAACTGAATTAAACCCAACAATAAAGATTTATAGTGAAAGAGGTGAATGATTCAATCATCCTACAAAAGTATACTGAACGCTAGCTAAGTGCCAAATACTCTGGGAGACCTAGGAATACAGGTGAACGCAAGAGGAAGAGGCTGAAAATATACCTATGATTTGTTAACGTTCAGCCATTTACTGAACCCCTGTAATTCGTCCCGCAATTTTTTTCGTGTTCTACTTTGAGATATATACGCACACATATACGTACACACAAGTGTATACTTATGTTCTGATTGCAAAGCCAGCCATTTTTAACCAACCTTGCCACTGGAGAGAGCAACACAATGGAAAAAAATCGATACATTACACGTTGTACACCAAAAACGTATTCAAACTTCATTTTGAAATGTAACATTTTCCAAAAATTTGAATTCCTAATTTTCCCCTGGGTAATATCAAAATCAGTATGTAACCCAAAAAAATATATACTAAAATTTGTCTCAAAGAACTACAAAAGGGAAAAGAGAAAAAAAACAAAATATTTTTCTTTTTGGAGGGGGGAACAGAGTCTCACTCAGTCCCCTGGGTAGAGTGCCATGGCGTCATAAGTCACAGCAATCTCCAATTCTTCGGCTCAAGCGATCCTTTTGCCCCAGCCTCCCGAGTAGCCGGGACTAGAGGCGCCAGCCACAAGGCTGGTTAGTTTCAAAATAGCTTTAGTTATAACCCATCTGTATTTTTTAAAAAAGAAAAGAATATAATTGTGTCGATCCAAGTGTGTAGAGTGAGAACTTCTTTCGGTCAAGTGAGATGCAACCTTGGAAACGATATTCTTTTTTTTTTTCTTTTCTTTCTTTTTTTTTTTTTTTGAGACAGAGTCTCACTTTGTTGACCTCTGTAGAGTGCTGTTGGATTCAGCTCACAGCAACCTCCAACTCCGGACTCAAGCGAATTCTCTCGCTTCAGTCTCCAGTGTAGCTGGGACTACGGGCGCCCGCCACAGCGCCCGGCTATTTTGTAGAGAGAGGGACTCACTCTGGCTCAGGCTGGTCTTGAACTCCCGAGCTCAGGCAATCGCCCACCTCGGCCTCCCAGAGCTCGACGCCGAAGCACCGCAGGCCATCGCAGGGGAGGTGGAGACGGCCTCGGGCTCCAGGCAAAGATTAGTGGGGTAAGACTTAAGAGTGACCCGACTTTGCCTCCAGCTGGGCCTGGGGACGTGAATGGAGACCAGGCAGGATTGCAAGGAACCTACGTACCGTGTTGGAAAAGGAGATGCCAACGTCGGATCGCTGGACCCTGAGGAGCATCTGATTGCCATCGTCCAAGAAGTTGTTGATTTCAAGGCAGTTGTATAGCAGTGGCTGGTCCCAGGGTTCCGACATAAGCCCGAAGTAATTCTGGGTAGTCGTGAAGATGAAGAGCTTCCGAACGTCGGCGGACCCAACCGCCATGATGGGGTAAGGGGAACGGGGAGGGAGGGAAGGAAGGAAGGAAGAAGAAACCAGACCAGAGAAAAGTGAAGGGAAGAGCGCAGCTCTGCTCAAAGCCAGAGCGCGCCCGCGAGAAAGCGCAGCTTCGCGGTTGCCAGGGGCAGTCGCTATGACGACGGAGCGCTACGGCGGCGTCGCCGGCCGCGCGCAGGGATCACTGCCGTCTCGGGCACGCGCACGCAAAGCGCTCGGAGCCGATCGACCGTCTCGGAGCTCTGTAGTGGCTCTCCGCGGTAATCGATTGTAAAGCTTATGGGGAGTTTTATGTTTGCTCCCTGAACCTAGCTTTTGTTCTTATTTATTTTATTTTTACAGCTCCTTATCAGGAGAGATACGTGTAGCCTTCTAGTGCAGCCGCGTGACCTGGAGGTAGGAAAATCGGATTCTAGTCCTCCCTCTCCACGTGCATTGTTAGCAAACCACTGTCAGCTCAAGTTCCACACCTGTAAAATGGGGAGATCTTATCTCACAGCCACGTTTGCACTGAGGAAATTAAGAAATCGCTATGTTAAAGTTGCTTTTATATTTTATTTATTTACCTTTTTTTTTTATTTTTTGGAGACAGAGTCTCAAGCTGTTACCCTGGGTAGAGTGCTGTGACGTCACAGCTCATAGCAACCTCCAGTTCTTGGGCGCCTCTCCTGCCTCAGCCTCCTAAGCAGCTGGGATAACAGACGCCCGCCACAACGCCCAGCCATTTTTCGGTAGCAATTGTTGTTTGGCAGGACCGGGCTGGATTTGAACCCGCCAGCTCCGGTGTATGTGGCTGGCGCCTTAGCCGCTTGAGCTATAGGCCTCGAGCCTAAAATTGCTTTTTAGACAGGCTGATAAGGAATGTTAATTTTCTTTCTCAATCTCCGCTCATTTCTGTGCTGGTTCATTCCTCATTATTTTGATTTTTTAATCCTGTTACTAATTTCAGAAAAAAATAATCACCAATTTTTCATTACAATCATTACCCAAACCATATTTTTCAATAGCCAAAACATACAATGATACTTGTTAGTTTTATAACAAGTGCTACCATGACTACCACGGTAAATAAAAAGGCAAAACATATAGGAAAGTGAGTCTAGAAAGCAGACGAGATCATAAGAACTGCCACCTCTACCAGTAAACTTTTGGGAATTTTTTAGCTACATATAATCTATATATACACACACATATATTTTATCTACATATATGTACAATGTGTATGTGTGTGTGTGTGTGTATCCCTGATTTCTGGTTTTCTGTGTTTTTCAGAAATTCCCTAAATAAAGGTATGTGTGCTTCACGACTAATCATATTTACAAATAGTGTCACTCAGGGCTTAATTCAATGAATCTACTAAAGCATTAGCAGATGCTTCTTTATGATATATGTAATGAACACAAATGACATCCAATTTGGCACCTTACAACTCACACAGAAGAATTTTTGTATAAAAGCTATGTGATTAATTTGATGGGGGAATACAAGTACCACCCAGCATTTCCCTGTTTACAAAAAGCTGTTATGCAGGTTTGGGTAAAAGAAAGACCATCCATACTCTTACCCAGAAGATTCGGGTATTTGGTTTGCAGCACAGTTCTGCACGGCTGAGCATGCGCAAGAGACTGACGCTCTGGAAATGCACTGCACAGCTACCCAAATATTGAAATCTCACCAACAGCCCCTAGCCCAGGAGGAGTGGCCAGCTTCCTCCTTTGCCTCCCCAGCTCCCACCACTCAAGGGCTCCCTGCTCCTTTCCAGGCTAGGAAAGCAAAGCATCCATCCCTTCTACAAAATGGGGGACACGTCACCCATCTAAACCAAAAGCTCTGGCTCATCTCCAAATGGTGGCAAAGACCTCCATGTGAGCTGCAGGCACAGAGAGGGGCAAAGAACTTGATTCAGATGAAGTGATAAATCCAGGCTGACAAGGTTTGTGACAACGATGAAAGAGTTGACTCTGCTAGCTTGAAATCTTGCTACACTTCTAGCTAATTGGTGAAAGTCACCACCCTTCTTTCTGCTGTCAAGAATAAAATGTGATCACAGGGCACAGAGGTGAATGTCTCTAGATACTGTATTTCTTTCTTTCTTTTTTTTTTTTTTTTTTTTCCCGGGGCTGGGTTTGAACCCTCCACCTCCGGCATATGGGGCCAGCGCCCTACCCTTTTGAGCCACCTTGGATACTGTATTTCTAATACATTTATTTTGATATTCTTTTGGGGAATACATGGACAAACCGACAACTGGTTACATTAGTTTCCATGTTCCCTTGTTCTCATGACATTAAACGTATCTACAGGAAGGGTTTGCTTAGCATTCCTGAAAAATAAAAAAGTGTTCACATTCTTTAGGTCTGACTCATGGCAAGGAGAGGGAGGATTACAGGACAGCTACCACTGACCATATGGAAGTTTTGAATGATATAAATTCAGAGATTCAGACCAGCTGAATCAAAATTAAAATGTATCTGTAATACATGAGTTAGGCATTGGGAGGGAGGACAGAGAGCCAGGTGAGTGGGGGGTCGTGTTGAGGCAGGAGGCGGAGGCATTCAGACTAGCATGTGGCGTTTCCCATGCAGGGCAAGACGGTCACAGTCTGGACACTGGAAAGGTTTGATTCCAGTGTGTTTTGGGAAATGTCTTGTTAGTTCATCAGACCGCGCCAACTTCCACGTGCAGCCTTCCCACGTACATTTGTATGGTTCTTCTCCTGTGTGTGTTCTGCATGCTTTCAAGTGGGAGCTTTCAGCGTACACCTTGTTTCGTCATAATCACGTCTGTGGATCCTCCGCTTCCACGGGCTAAGGTTTCTGCACCCGCTGCACTATGATGGAAGGATGATTCCCTTGCAAGAATGCTTGTGGGGGAGGGGACACTGTGTTCAGTAAAGGGGGTGACATTTCTTCGGGAAAATAATCTGTCCTCCATGGTTCCATCCAGGTTCTATTTTAATTTTTTTCTGTAATATAGGCTTCTCTTAGGTTCAATTACAGGGACTTGCATGCTACTATTTGAATTTTCATATCCTCGGACAAGGAGACCAGAAGTGGCTGCAGGAGGCACCTATTGTGCGTGAATGGGAGGGGCTGCACCACGGCTGAGTGACAGGCAGGACCCGGTGCCGGGAGAGGGCAGCTGCCGTCACCGCCCGCACCGACTGCGGCAAGTCGAGGGGCTGCCCGCCCGGAGAGGGGGTGAGCACTTGTCCACCTGCGGGCGAGAAGGCTGCAGCTCAGCCCAGGCGAGGCTCTGTGGGGTGAGGACAGAGCTTCAGTGAGCGAGGAGAATTAGAGCCGAAGGTGGTGAGCTCCGCGTGCTCACTGGGAGGTCCACCTGCTCCATCTGCGTTCCGGGCAGGCCTCCGGCCCGGGTCTGAAAGAACTTATCAGGCAGTAGTGTAGAGTAAATGGCCCCATACTTGTTGGGCTCATTGATTCCATGTAATTAGATGGATAGGACACTGAGACTGGGTCCGTGGCCAGGGACTGGCTCAAACATGAGCGTTCTTTGAGTTCAACCTTCTAGGCTTTGTGAGGCGTGGCGCTGAGTGCCGCCGAGAGAAAGGCCCGGGGCTGAGCTGCCCTGAACCCCGAGAGTGCAGTGCTGTGGCACCGCGATAGGGTGGCGGTGGCTGCGGGGCACGGACACCGGACGACGCTCAGCTCCTGGCACCAACTCCGGGCTGTCACACCACGCCGGCGCCCCTCGCTCTGCGAGCCTCCCGGGGCTGGCAGGTAGAGTCCTCAAGTTCCAAATTTTGCACAAAACCTTGACTTTTGTCATTGGCAACAAATAATGTAATGTTTTCCTTGAAGCGATAAGCTCATTTCATTCATTTTTGAGAAAAATGCCGAATACTTACAATATAACCTATATTTCTAAATAACCAGAATTTTTCTTTCAAGGAAAGATGATCTTTGTGAAAAAAGCAGCTAGTGTAAATCACAACCATCACATGACTTCCTTGAGACAACGGTTATATTTTAATACAACAAAAGTGCTTTATGATATTTCATTTCATCCTTCAAAATACTAAAATGACTTGTACTCAAAGCCTAACATTTAATAAAATGAATAAATATATACTACTCCTTCCTCAAGGGCATTCTTATGTGACTCTGGAATCTCTAGCTACCAGTGAGAGTTGGAGATGAAAAACAGACAATTACTTAATAGTCTGGTGCCTGGACCTAGATTTGTGCCAATGTGTCAGCAGTTCAGCTGCAGTAGTAACAACCTACTACAACACCCACTTACTAGTTAACGGTTCTATCGTGCAGATGGGCCGGTCCTGCACGACTGGGCTCTCCACTAAGGTTCTCACAGGCTTAAATCAAGATGTCCAGGCTGCCTACAGTGGCTCACACTTGTAATCCTAGCACTCTGGGAGGCTTACATGGGCAGATGGCCTGAGCTCAGGAGTTTGAGATCAGCCTGAGCAAGAGCAAGACTCTGTCTCTACTAAACTGGCTGGTGGCATATGCTTATAGTTCTAGCTACTCAGGAGGATGAGGCAAGAGGATAGCTTGAGCTCAAAGAGTTTGAGGTTGCTGTCAGCTGTGATGACACCATGGCACTCTACCCAGGGTAACAGAGCAAGACACTGTCTCAAAAAAAAAAAAAAAAAAAGGTCAGCCAGGCTGCATTATCTGGAGCTTTGAGTTGACTTGTGATTGAGGCCGAATTAAGTTCCTTTTAGTTGTTAAGACTCAGGTTTCATTTCCTTGCTGGATGTCAGCTGGAGCCACTTTCAACAACTAGAGGCCACCCATTTTATTTATCTCCATCTTAAATGCAACATTGAAGAGCCTTTTCACGTATCTGTTTCAAATCTCTTGTAACAGGAAGGGTTCTTTAGATTCCATTTAAGGGTTCACATCATTAGATCAGACCCAATGGATAATCTTTCTATTAATTCAAAGTCAATTGATGAGTAAACATGGGAGTAATATCCCATTGTATTTATAGGATTTCCCATGCTCAAGGTTAGGGAGTGGGGTCTGGGGATTCTTTTAGAATTCTGCCTACCATTACCACCATTCCTTCTGCACAATCAATGCAAATATCAAGCACAGTGAAAGATGTACATAATGGCTCATTATTGTAACAATAGTTCTGACCTTGCAGATCCCTAAAAATGTTTTGAGTTCCTCCAGAGATCCACTGTTCTGGATGATTTCTAAGGTATCTACATCTACAAAAATATTGCTCTACTTATTAAATAGAGTATCATTTTATTCAATTTAAAGAAGAAAATACCAATCAACTTGATTGGATTAAGGGATACCCAGATAGCTAGTAAAACCTTACTTCTGCATGTATCTGCAAGGGGGTTTTGCAGTGGGGTGTAAAAAGACAGCCCATACCAGCATTAATCCAATCATTTGTGGGACCAAAACAAAAATGACAAAAAAGGGTGAATTCACTCTCTCTTCTGGGGTTAGGACATTCATCTTCTTCAGGTTTCAGACAACAGAACTCTGGGCTGTTGGGCCTTTGGACTCCAGGATATAACACCAGCAATACCCCAGATTCGCAGGCCTTCAGACTCGTGCTGAATGAATCACTGGTTGTCCTGACTCTCCAGTTTGCAGATAGACAGGATGATATACTGTGAGACTTCTTGGCCAAGTCACATGATATATGTGTCTCTACTTATATATTCCTATATGGCCTATTGGTTCTATTTCTGTAGTGAACTCTCATACATACCATTTTTCATATTAAAGCACTAATCAACTATTCTCGGACAGTGCTAGGGACTGCACAGAGAACATAATTTCAGAACCTATTCATCAGACTTAACAGTATAACGAAATATTATATATGGTCTGAATGTATTCACTAAAATCCATGTCAAAACTTAATCCCCAATGTGATTAAGAGTTGGGGGCTTTGTGATTAGGTCATGGGAGTAGAGCCTTCATGAATGCCATTAGTGACCTAGTATATCTGCCCAAGGGAGTTTGTCATGTGAGGACATATAGAAGGTATTATCTATGAGAAACAGGCCCTCACCAACCACTAATCTGTTGGCACCTTCATCCTGGACTTCCCAGATTCCATAACTGTGACTAATAAATTTCTATTGTTCAAAATTTACCCAGTTTAAGCACTTTGTTATAGTAGCCCAAACAAATTAAGGTATTACTCTAATATGAAATTTGATGTTAAATACTTAAAATATAACCCTAACTCTATAGAATAAAAGGAATTCTGTTTATTCCGACTTTGCTCCTAAGTCAGGGAATAGTTGCTAACCATTAATTCTGGGACTACTAGGAAGCCAATTTTTCTAATAGTCAATTTCAATGAAAATTTACAAGGAGAAAGGAAGGAGATATATAAGCAAGAGTGTTAATCTTTACTGGTTTGAAATATATAGATAAAAGTAATTCTTTTGTTGGGGGACAGTCTCACACTGTCACCCTGGTTAGCAAGTCATGGCATCATCATAGCTCACTGAACCTCAAATTCCTTGGCCTAAGTGATCTTTCTGCCTCAGCCTCCCAAGTAGTGGGACTACAGGCACACACCACACCCCGCTAATTTTTCCTTTTTTTTTTTTTCAGTACTTGCCCTTGCTCTAGCTGGTCTCTAAACTCCTGACCTCAAGTAATCCTCCTTCTTGCATCAGCCTCCCAAAGGAGGTAAGAGCCACCACACCCAACCTTTTTAAGATAATTATATCTCCACTCCTATACATTTGATTGAAGAAGTGGGAGAATTAGCCAGAAAAATGATAAGATGGGGATGATTTTCTCCTATCTTTGCTAACAAAGAGAACCAGAAACAGACATTAGGAAAAGACAAAATCAAGGTGTAGAATTCCTTCAGATAATGTCGGTGTTTCATTGTAAGAAAATTCATTACGGTATAATTAAATAAACATTTTGACTCTTTTACTAGATAATAAATATCACTTATTTGAATGTTAGTGCTTTATTATGTTTTAAAAATTAAACATCAAAGTGAACTTTAAATACATTTTAATATCAATGGCAAGGATTGTGGGAGATGTGACAGAAACTGTATCCTAAAACTTTTTCTAAAATATAAGGAACACTAGTCTTATAGTATATATGATGTTGTATACATAATTATTGGTAAAAATTATCCTTAGTTCTTAAGCATTTGTTATAATTACCTTAGAGAGCTCCCTAAACTATCCTGTCCAGACTGCTGTAGACAGGACTTGCATTTGGGGTTCACATCAAACCATTATCTTATATCCAGGCCATTTACTAATTTACATGATCTAACAGGACCAGAAGGCTTGTAAGTTTGCAAAGCTGCCTTACATATTGCTGTCTTAATACAGTCTGTTGCACTTATACCAAATTATGTGATAATCATTTGTCTGATAAACATAGCCTTTCACGATAATGAAGAATGCTTGTGAAACTGTGGGAATACCCTTACTAAAAATTCAAAACATATTAATACATAATCTTTTCCTATGATGATGTTAATTATACTTTTGTACGCTTTGATGTTGCTTTCTTTATTGTGTTTGTGATCTAGCTTATCTTTTATTTGCAGGAAATAGTCTTGTTTTGAGTTATAACTCAATGTCCTTTAATGTTGTTTAAAAATACACATACTGACTAATGTAAAATGCTGAAGGGGAAGCTTCTTTACACCATGGCAACTATTAAAAAAAGTGTTCACGTAAATGGTTATTTTGAGACTTTTTCTCTATTTCCATTTTTATTTACATAAAATGATTGTTGAGTAACATGCAATTAAATCAGAGCTATCTTTTTCACAGTCTAGAATCTTTTTTTGGACAGCTTCTGTGATAAAATAACTCTCTGACATCAAAGCCTGTTGCTAGGAGAATAAAACATCAAAAATTTGACAGTGTCAATTTACTTAGTAGGGTAGCTCAGGATAAACTTAAAGGAAAAGAAAACAAGCTACAATTTCTATTTTTAAACACTGATTTGGCACCTATAATATGGCCTAACAATATGTAATCAAATATGAAATTCCAGCTTGTACACCTTTAGGAAACCTATTTGCTAAAACAACTAGAAGTTGAATTCCTCTCATGTATATAGTTTTCTTGTCAGAAATGGGGCTGTGAAGACAATGAAGACACAGAGACGTCTTTTATTAGAGAAAGTAAAGGAAGCCAGGGTGCCCATATGATGCACAGTCCTTTCCAGCAGCCTCCTCTAAACTGAAGATTTCAGTTATCTGCGCTTCCTGCTAGGGAAGCTCTGGGAGCTTGATGAATGTTTTAAGGATCAAAGTTTCTTTTAGTCCAGGTATACGGTTTCTTTAACATGTACAATTCCCTGTACAACTTAGTAGGCTTTCTTATTTGCTTTTAGTTCCATATTCTAAATTTCTTATGCTAGTTCTTTCCTACGTAGGGTTCTAAGAATGATTCACAGGGCAAGGAGTAGGGCGCTGGCTCCAAATGCCGGAGGTGGCGGGTTCAAACCCAGCCTCGGCCAAAAACTACAAAAAAAAAAAAAAGAATGATTTGCTTCCTCAGACCCAGGTGCCTCTCTCTTGACTTGATGGTTATTTCAAGGCTGTCTGGAACAAGATGTTTGGAAGTTAAGTCTTAAATGTGATCTTGGCCCAAAGACTATGCCTTTTTTTGGGGGGGGGAGACAGTGCTGTGGCATCACAGCTCACAGCAATCTCAAACTCTTGGGCTTAAGCTATTCTGTTGACTCTCTCTGCCTCCCAAGTACCTGGAACTACAGGCACCTGCCACACACCTGGCTATTTTTTTTTGTTGTTGTTGCAGTTGTCATTATTGTTTAGCTGGCCTGGCTGGTTCGAACCCACCAGCCTTGTATGTGGCCAGTGCCATAACCACTGTTATGTCATTTTTTTAAACAGAAAGATCTGTTAGTGCCTTTGTCACTTAAACCTTTTTATCAAGGCTGAGCACAGTGGCACACACCTGTAATCCTAGCACTCTGGGAGGTGAAGGCAGGCTGATTGCTTGAGCTCAGGAGTTCCAAACCAGTCTGAGTGGGAGACCTCATCTCTAAAAATAGCCAGGTGTTGTGGCAGGCACCTGTAGTCCCAGCTACTGGGGAGGCTGAGGCAAAAGAATCGCTTGAGCACAAGACTTTGAGGTTGCTGTGAGTTATAACATAAGGTGACCAGACATCCCACTTTTGGCGGGACAGTCCCGATTTTTAACAATTTGTCCTGGGTCCTGCTGCATTTTTAAAAAGTCCCTATTTTTGGAAAGAATGCATGACAAGCTAGGGAACAGAGGGAGAATGGAAAGGGAATATACGGTTTTTGGCTGCTGAAAAAGTTAATGTAACTCTATTTGGGAATGAAGAGGTTAATGTAACTTCATTTGGAAATGAAAAGGCTAATGTAAACTCCCTACTCTCCTCCTGGGCAAGGTATCAGGAGACTGGCTCCCTCCCTTGCTTCTAGGTGAGGACAATTAGCTCAGAAGGAGCCAAACTGTCTGGAACAAAAGTAGCTCCCCCCTCTCTAGAGTAAGGTGACCAGACCTCCTGCTTTTGGTGGGACAGTCCTGATTTTTAACAATTTGTCCTTCGTCCTGTGGCATTTTAGCATTTTAAAAAAGCCCCGATTTTGGAAAGAATGCACGACAAGCTAGGGAACATGGGAGAACAGGAAAGGAATATACTGTTTTCGGCTGCCATGTGGCTATTTTGCCAGGATATGCGTTTTATATTATTTTTGTTAATTTTATAATGTTAAACTTTAATAATAACAAATAATTGTTGAGAACTGATTATCGAGAACTGCTTATCAAAGTTTGCATTGTTATCAGGCCCTGCCCTGCTGCCCCTCCCCAGTGTTGTCCCGCTTTACCAATGTTAAAATCTGGTCACCTTACTGTAACACCAGTTGTCAATCTGAACTCATCTTTCTTGTAAAATCTTGCTAAAGCCAGTAGATGTGGCCAAAACACACTATCCCTCTGCCTCCAAGTACTGTCCATAGAGCTAGAATCTTACTTGATTCATGGCCCACCTTCAACTTCTCTTTAGGGACAATTTCATTAGTGACTAAATATTTTAACAAGGCACACTAGGAATTTTTTCTCCAATTAATATGAGAGAATAAATTTTTAGGTTACATTGTTCTCACTTCCAAGGCAAAGTTCAAGTTGTAGGAGAGTTTCTCACCCAGAAAGGTATGCTAAGTACCCTGGCATTGGGCACATTAGGTGAGATCCCACCAAATGCCTTCCCTCCTCCTGCCAACTGCCCTTCCCCTCCCTTCTCCCTCCTTCCATGTTGCTAGGCTATGTTTGTGTTTTATCATTTGGATGAGTATTTATATACTGGTTTCATACTAGTACTGAGTACATCAGCTACCTTTTTTTCCATTCTAGAAATACTTTACTAAGAAGAATCACACTAGGGATTTTCAAATAACCAACCTGTTAATCTGTTTCTTTGCTGCCTGCTACATGACCACTAATTCTTTTTTTTTTTTTCAGAGACAGAGTCTCACTTTATCACCCTCAGTAGAGTGCCATGGCGTCACAGCTCACAGCAACCTCCAACTCCTGGGCTTAGGCAATTCTCTTGCCTCAGCTTCTCAAGCTATTTTTTTCTTGCAGTTTGACCAGGGATCGGTTTGAAACCACCACCCTTTGTATATGGGGCCAGCGCCTGTTGCTGTTATTGGGGTGCATGGTGTGGTGCCACAGAGTTTAAGACCTGCAATGAAATGTCAGAGAATAAGGAAGACTACAGCTCCTGGGCATGTAGCAAACTTCTTTATTTTACCAAAGCTTATTATATAGGCAGTGCTGCATGTACACACAATTAATCAATAAACTTGTGACTTAAACCTTATGCTCCAGGCCTCTCACTGCCTGGCACCTATAGGTCTACTGATTAACTGATACTCGTTCTGCTAACATTATCTAAAGCCATTCTTACACAAACTAATTAAAACAAGATCACACAGCAAAGCTCTGGGGGAAAAAGCTGTTTGAATGCTTGACCTTTAACAGACCATCTGGAGGCAGTCATCCATCTTAGGGAGTAGTCTGGAAATTCCTGAGACATACAGGTACCTGCCTGCAGGCCTGCCCCCAATACAGCCAAGCCCTTGTCACTTAGTATATGACCAGACCTTTAGCCACTTATGGAGTTCTATCCAGGTTTCTTCCTTTCTAACTCACAAAAGACTTCAAACTTGCTTTCACAAAATGAAATTGTTTGAAGGCTTATTTATAGGCTTTCCGCCTATAGTGCCCTACTCACTGAGCCACAGGCATTGCCCCTTGACTACTAATTCCATACAACATATTTTAAGCTTCTATATGCAGCATCTACTTCCAAGCACCAATCTATGTTCACATGGTAGTCATTACTTCCTTTTAACAAGTATTTCTGGCTTTCCCCTTTCTGGGAACATAACAGGCTTGCACTTCTTTGCTCTCTTTAAAGATAGGCATAACCATATGACTTGCTTTGATCTTTGAAATGTATGTATAAGTGATACACCATGTATACACAGAAACCTTAAAAGCCAATGCACGATTTACTCTAGTTCTTTCAGACTGAATCTTGGAAGTATAAATCAAGATGAAGATGAAGTTCTTGCTATTCTAGCTCCCTGAGTAGCTATGATGAGTATAGTCTTCTCAATAATCTGCCATAAACAAGAAACAAACTTTTGTTATGCTAGGATATGGAGATTTTGGTGGTGATTGTTACTTCAACAAAGCCTAGCACTGACCAATGCAATCAAGGCTCAGCAAACCCTACGAAGGCAACCCCCAAAATTTGGTGGCTTAATAAAAGAATGTTATTTCTCTTTCCTTTGACAGTTCAATGTGGTATTTAGCAAGCAGCTTCTTCCATTTTGTGGCTCCATTACCCAACGACTATGGAATTCTCCTGAGTTATCTGAATCTGGTAGACTGACAGGTGAGGAGCGAAGTCTTATGCAGGATTTGTCCATAGCAATTCCTGACTTTAAGAGAGGATAGGAGATATATTATTATTGTATTCTTCTGCCAGAATAAGAAAAAATGACTTATTCCTTAGTCAACACATACTCTCTTTGACAGTGTGCTTTATAAATCTGGTGTTCCACTGAACAAACCTATAGATCAGTGGTTCTCAACCTTCCTAACCCCGCAACCCTTTAATAGAGTTTCGCATGTTGTGGTGACGTCCAACCATAAAATTATTTTCATTGCTACTCATAACTGTAGTTTTGCTACTGTTATGAATCATAATGTAAATATCTAATACGCAGGATGTATTTAGGGCACCCCCCGAGAAAGGGTCATTTGACCCCCAAAAGGGTTGTGACCCACAGATTGAGGAACTGCTGCTATACATCATTTAGGCCTTATGATCATTTAGATCAGGCATCCTCAAACTACGGCTCGCGGGCCACATGCAGCCCACCTAGGACATTTATCCAGTCCGCCGGGTATTTTTGCCACCACTGACTGTCCTGTTTAGCAGCCGACTCATCCCAGGGCTGCAGTCCTGCCCTCCAATGGTCTGAGGGACAGAAAACCAGCCCCCTGTTTAAAAAGTTTGAGGACCCCTGATTTAGATCATTTTGACTTGCTTAATATTTATTTATTTACTTCAGTTAGGGTCTTACTCTGACTCCCTGGTAGAGTATAACAGTATCTACAGCTTCACTGAACTCATCCATATTCTATAACTAGTGAAGGCCTCCATCCACTCCTCTGGTATAACCTACACATAGGACCAGATCATAGTTTGTGAGACTCAGAGCAAAGTGAAAACACACAGCATCTTGTTCAAGAATTAATAAAATGTGCTGTGAGCAGAGCATTAAGACCAGTGAAGCCTAAGATCCTGTGAGACTGTATAGGTTACATGCCTGTGAAGCCCACCCTGGATATACCTGAAAAGCAAGTCTGGGTATGGTGGCTGATATCTGCAATCCTGGCATTTTGGGAGGCTCAAGTGAGTGAGGTGTGGTGGTATACACCTGTAGTCCTGGCTACTTGGGAGACTGAGACAGGAGGATTGCTTGACCCCAGGTGTTTGAGGTTGCAGTGAGTTATGAGTATGCCACTGCCCTCATGTCCAGGTGGCAAAGTGAGACCTGCCTCAAAAAAAAAAAAATTAGTATTCTGGACAGGAAATCCTTATCAAAATTTGGGTGGGGATGAAAACTAGGATAGCTCACTCCTTTTACATACCTCCTTCTTTAAACCTCTCCCTTTAAATCTACACATAGACTACTTCAAATAAATATCCTTGCTAGATGTAGACCTTGATTTTTGTTGGGGGCACACCAAAGACCCCAGGTGATAAATACCCATAATTGTGTACCCTTTAGCAGTTTTGAGAACATTGTCACCTTTATTTTCTTATTTTTTCAATAATACAATGCTGTGATGTCCAGTTATTATTATTATTAGATATTATTATTATATCTAAAAGATAGCAAAACTGAGTTACAACATGGATAAATGTTTTACCACATAACAATATAAAAAAGGTAAATCTATCAGTTTAATGGCGGTTCCATTAAACTCATTTCCATTTTAAGAAACGCTTTTCACTTTGCTATTTTCTAATGTTACACTTGGGAAATATACAGTAATGATCAAAATGCCACACTCATCGAGCAAAGACCAAACTTAGGAGAACACTTATAAGGACACACCTCATGCGAGGTATCTGCACTCTTGGTCTTCTCTACCATCTCATGCAACCAAAAAGAGTTTGGTGCAGAATGTCATCAAAACGATGCCCTCTGTGCCAGTAATTTCGGCTCTACACACTATTTTCTTCATTTGGGGTACATACTCATACCCTGGAGCCAACTCAGGAATACTCTTAATGCAATTTCTCTCCTGAGCACTTGCTTTTAGTCTTCCTGGATAGGCTGCAAGTTGAAATTGCTCTGTCTTTGGCTACCTGATACACAAGAAATGTCTTTCTACCCATATCCAGAACTTATGAATAAGAATAAATGATATATGATAAGAATCTTTCTACAGACATCCAACCTAAGGGACTCTCTTGAGTTATTACTTTCTTCCTGTACTTCACTATTTTCTGATTTTATTTTTTCTTGCTCACTGTAACATTTTAATAATATATTTTTATGTTAGAAGAGTTTTAGATTTATAGAAAAAATGATATGACACTACAGAAAGTTCTCATATATCCTATACACAATTTTCCCTATTACTAATGTCTTACTTTAATATAATACATTTCCCACAATTAATGAGCCAACATTCATGTAGAGGTGTGAGCCACCGCACCCGGCCTATTATTAACTAGATTCCACTTTTTGATAGGGAATGACTAGATTCTAGAATATCTGGGCTGAGAGTAATTGTTGTGACCACTGTTGGAAAAATACAATCTATTACAGTGAATTATAAACAGAAAGCAATCTTATGCTTTCCCCTACCATCCCTTTAAAGTTTCTCTGTGAACTCATTTTTCCATGCATCTTGAATAAAATCCCTTATTGTGGAGGCTACATTTACCCTTATTTGATGCCCCTCTTATGTTCCTGTCATAGCAACCTCAAGTGTAGCCATGTGACTTGAAGAGTAGTGATCTCTGTTGCTTCAAGGCAGAACTTTGAAGGGTCTGCATGGGGTTTACCACGTTTTCCTTTCCCTCTGTCATACTGGCAAGCAATGTTCTAGGTCATGGCTATTCCTTCAGTTTGGGTCCCAGAATGAACCAGTCACATTCCAGCTAACACTGACGTGGCCCAGTACACTGCCTTAGGACCGGGGCTGAGTGGCATGTGCTGCATAGTTCTGCACTCTGGTCCCTACAAAACACTAGGAGTTCTTGTAGGCTCCACTGAAATACCAAAATAGAAAATTTGCTTTGATATCCCATTGCTACTGTTTAGTCATCTTTCTTAAGATTTTAATGTATGGAAATACTTCACAACATTTTGACCTACAAGGTTGTTTTAAAAACAAACATTAACATATAGAAAGGAGAGCACTTATATAGATTGAAGATCACAATAACATGTGACATCCCAGAAATCACTTAAGGTCTATATTGCTTGTTATTCTGGCAAGTGGAAAGTCCTATTTTAAAGAGGTGTTAAGAAGAGCTAAACTATGTTCAGAATCTATAAATCTGCACATCTTAGAGCACTATTTTTGGCCACCTTGGCACAAACATACTGTTTTAAAAGATTTTCTTTTTTTTGCAGTTTTTGGCAGGGGCTGGGTTTGAACCTGCCACCTCCGGCATATGGGGCTGGCACCCTCCTCCTTTGAGCCACAGGTGCCACCCTGTTTTAAAAGATCTTTATGGCTGGCTCGGCGCCTATAGCTCAACCGGCTAAGGCGCCAGTCACATACACCTAAGGTGGCGGATTCGAATCCCCAGCCCGGACCCGCCAAACAACAATGACGGCTGCAACCAAAACATGGCCGGGTGTTGTGGTGGGCACCTGTGGTCCCAGCTACTTGGGAGGCGGAGGCAGGAGACTCGCTTGAGCCCAGGAGTTGGAGGTTGCTGTGAGCTGTAATGCCACGGCACTCTACCTAGGGGGACAGCTTGAGGCTCTGTATAAAAAAAAAAAAAAAAAAAAAGATCACACGATCACACGTGGACTCTGACTTACTAGAACTATTTTCTTTCCTAGATTGGGCTTTTCTTACTCTTTTCTGTTAGCAGATTTATGTATGGACACCATAAGATTTCTCGGGATAAGAACAATCTAATATGCTTTTGGAATGAATTGTTAAAGTATCTTAATTTGAATATGATGTTTTGAAAGTACTTTGAAAAAAAGTTGAACTTTTTAACTAAAGTTAGTATTTGTTTTTTCAGAAATGACCATTGATGAATCCTTCTGATTATAAAATACATAATGATTTTTTATGCATAAAATTTCCATATAACTTGAATTTAGTATTTTTAAACAGAATATTTTTATTAATTCTCTATTTTTTCATGGCTATTCAGTTGTGTGTGTTTATTCTCAAGTGTTATGTTTTATAATTGGATCACATATTTCTACTTTCAGTGAGCAGGATGCCCTCACATTTTAAAAAATAAGTTCATATGGCAGGGTACTTTTTACTCAAATGCTTATCATTGTACTTGCATTGCTTTGAAAGAGTAAAGTAAATATACTCAAAACTTTTAACAAAATAAAGTAAAACTTTTCCATAAAAGTGACATTTTCTGTGGCCATACTTAAGCTGTAGCGTCCTTTAGTAGTTTGAAAGCTTCTTAGTGTATATGGGTTAGCTGTTGCTGCTAGCAGAATAACTTTCTTGTCCAGATAATTTATGAAATAATTAAACCAATTTTGGATACCTATCCATCTACTAGCAACTTTTAAATAGGGGGTTGGTTTATTTGGGTAAAAAAAGTGATTAATTGAAGATTCGTAATGACATTCTCCTGTGGAATATATAAACTATTCCGTCATCCTTAAAAAATGCTGTTATAAAGAATCCAAGCCTTCTGAAAATCAAAGACTATAGTTAATTTTTAAAACTGCCTATTTAGATATTATTAGTACCATTGATCTAGGACATTGTGAGTTGCTGATTCATGTAAGAATACTAGCAGTTACTAGTTGTGTATTTTAAATTGCACACGAACTTTATGGACACCTTGTATAATGTGGACTTTGTACATAAGAAACATTTATCTAGAAAGGAAGCACATTGAAGATCAATCATGGGTGATTCACCCAACATCTTCCATTTCTTTGCTGCAGACAGTTTAAGAGAAATCTATTTATCGTATGTAGTCTTTATAAGAGGAGAGACGTTGGGTAACCAGTGAGTGCAGCTGAGGTGGGGAGGGGCAACTGATCCCTTGTGGGTATCACATGTCAAAGTCAAGTTCACAATGCTCAATTAACATGAACATGATTTGGGTGTAGTTCCCTGGAGGTTAACTTAATTTTACAGACTTTGCAAACATAAGAGAGCTAGTAACTCATCCTAACCCATTACTCTTCCTGGGAAAATAAGGGAAAAAACAGGAAAACTTTATAAATAGTGAATGGAGAAGAAGGTGTATGCGGTTGGATCAGGGGACACATAGAACTTTTTTTTTCTTTGAGATAGAGTCTCACTTTGTTGCTCTGGGTAGTATGCCATGGCATCATAGCTCATAGCAACCTCAGACTCTTGGGCTCAAGCAATTCTCTTGCCTCAATCTCCCGAGTAGCTGGGACTACAGGTGCCTGCCACAACACCTGGCTAGTTTTTAGAGATGAGGCCTTGCTCTGGCTCAGGCTGGTCTCAAACCTGTGAGCACAATCTACCTGTTTTGTCCTTCCAGTGCTAGGATTCTAGGCATCAGCCACCACACCCACCAAGAAATTCTTAGTGGCAAGTAGGATATTTAAAAAATGTCATTGATGGTGCTCTTTCAGGTAACCTCTGTTGAAAACTGGTTTGTCATGCTATGGAGAGAGCCTACAGCTGGCATGCAGACCTGCTGAAGGATTTCTTTGGTTTATATTGCCTTGTGTTACAATTTTTAAAGTATTTTCATATATGTTATTTCCTTGCTTTTTAGTTTCAGAACAATACATGATGAAGGTAGTCTTTCCCAAATTGTAAAGAGCAAGCAAATGAGTTCAGGGTGTTAACAGTATGTGTTAGTGATCTCTGTCTCTCTCACACACATATGCTTTAGACCCGTAATCTGATCTGCAGAAAGACACAGCATCACTCTGGCTAAAAGAATAGCTAGAGGGAGGAAGTAAGCATAGAATTCTATGAATTTGCTTAACGTTTGACGTTTCTGAGAGAAGTATTAAGATACTGGATTATTTGTCTTTCTCATACCAGACAAGGACTCTGTCGCTTCTGTACCAGTTGTGCCTGGTACACAGTAGGCCTTTCATAAGTTTCTGAACCGTTGAGGGCAATCCCCTGCCCCAAATGATTTTAGAAAGTTTATCTGGTGGTGTTCTTCACGGGTGCAGAAACTGGTTTATGATCTTTCAGAGTTTATGCTCCCGTTTATAAAGAGAACAAAGGATGTACTTGCCAAAGTTCTCAATACAGTGACTATCGCTAATGGCCACAACTGCTGCTAGTAATGACCATAATGTTATGGAACTTGTCAAGCTGTTTAAAGTCCTTCAGAGACGTGCCTCACCAGAGCGCTGAGAAGTTCGTGACTATCCTTCCTGACTGTGGAGAGAGGAAAGAAGCAGTCGCCTCTCCCCTCCTGCCTCAGCCTCACTGCATCTCCTTGGCTGATGCAATTTCTTTTCCTTTTTATTTTTTTTTTACCGAGACAGAGTCTCGCTTTGTTACCCTTGGTAGAGTGCCAGGGCATCATAGCTCACAGCGACATCAAACTCTTGGGCTCAAGAGATCCTCTTGCCTCAGCCTCCTGAGTAGCTGGGACTACAAGTGCCCACCACAATGCCTGGCTATTTTTAGAGACAGGGTCTTGCTCTTGCTCAGGCTGGTCTGGAACTCCCGAGCTCAGCGAATCCACCTGCCTTGGCCTCCTAGGGTGCTAGGATTACAGATGTCAGCCACCATGACCGGCATGCAATTTCTTTTTCATTCACAGATTGAGTCTTGCTCTCTCCTTAGCTACAGCTAACTGTTGAAAAATGGTTGACTTGTTATCCTGTCCATGCTTAACACATTAACTGTCACTATTTTTTTCAGGTTTTCACATTACTTTTTACATTACTCATTTTCAAGTTTTTAGATTACTTTTTAACTGATGTATGTTTTAGGATGGTTTTGTTTTCAAAGTTTTTATTGTATTTTTGTAGTAAAACACAGTGGCCTTAAGGAAGTTTTCTTTGTGTGTGGCAATGTGTTAAATACAGAATAATTATTATCCAGCTACTCTTTGATTTTTATTTATTTTTTTGAGACAGAGCCTCAAGCTAGCCCCCTGGGTAGAGTGCTGTGGCATCACAGCTCACAGCAACCTCCGACTCCTGAGCTTAAGTGAGTCTCTGGCCTCCGCCTCCCAAGTAGCTAGGACTACAGGCGCCCACCACAACGCCTGGCTATTTTTTGGTTGCAGCCATCATTGTTGTTTTGGCAGCCCAGGGTGGATTCGAACCCACCACCTTAGGTGTATGTGGCTGGCACCTTAGCCACTTGAGCCACAGATCGCTGAGCCTCTTTGATTTTTAGAGAAGGAATTAACATAGCAGTGTATTGGCTTTACTTGAGAAATTGTTCACAGAAGAAGTTTGATTTATATAGCATCTTGAATGTGCACAAAGGCCTGCCGTGATAAATTGTTGTGTAAAAGAAAGAATGCTAATATTGATAGGAATACGAGATTGCCTTATAATGGATTGCCTCATATCTGTAATCACTTTGAATAGCTGTAAGATGTTGCTTAGATACTAAGTAGAAAATATGAATTTAGTAAAACAAAAGAAAAGAGCTTCTACTATAGCAAATGAAAAGTATTGTCGAAAGATTTACACGTGTACATTCATAAATTAACCAGGAACTTTTGAAATAGGAGGAACTCTCATTTTCCCTAATGCTGGAACTCCCTTGAAGACTGTCAACAAGTTGCAGACTCCTCAGTCAGTGAACAGTGGCTGAGGGATTCCTTGTAGAGGGCTGCAGTTCGCATGCAGGGTTTCAAGCATGGAGGAGAACCAAAAAAAAGAAACATGAAGAGCTAACAGGAAAAAAAAATTGGTTTCCAGCTGTTTCCAGAATTTCATACTTGGAGAATTTGGTTGGTGGTGCAGTCTCAAAGGAGCCATTTTCACTTACAGTCCTGTCAGCCTCACAAGACACATATGGTTTACATTGTTACAGAAAAGCTGACTTTACTCTGGTCACATGCATTGCCTCAGACAGCCCATACGCATTTCATATTTGCCAGCTAAATGGTTTCTGATGTAGGCTGTGGCTAAGGCAAATAGAATTTTATAGGAACTGCCAGTCAGTATTTTGCCCTACTTGTTTATTTAACAGCTTTTCATTTCATAATATTGCTTCTCATACTTTTCCTTTCTTCTTTCACCTTGGAACTCCCACTTAGTCAAATTGTGCTGAGCTCCAGGTATGAGTTGGGGGGCCTGAGGATTAGAAGAGAAACTTGTCTTAGACAGAAAGCCTGTCAGGGAAGGAAAAAGTATAGTTGCTAAAGTTGGGGAAAAGACAAATATTGCTACCTCCTGCCAAGATTTCTTAAAATTTTGCATATTTCTGCTTCAATAGCAACTCTTTCAAGCATTCATCCTCTTAATTTCTTGGTGTAGAAGACCTGGGGACTCAGTTTCCCCGTAGATGACACTTGTGGTACAAGGATGTCACAAATTGTATATTTCCACCCCAGCTGTTGGTTAGTGTGGAGTTGGTACCCAGGCTGAACCAGTCAAAAACTCAGTGTTCCTGGAGAAATGAAGGCAACATGCCCTCACTCGCCACGCAGCCTCTGTTCCCTTTCTCCAAACCCCGCATATCTTCTAGGCCAGGATTCTTCACAGTGGTGTTATTGACTGTGGTTTTGGACCAGATAACTCTTTATTTTCAGGATCATATCATGTATTATAGTGTGTTTGGCTGCATTTCTGGCCAGCATCCCATGGCCAAGTTGTGTAAAAATCCCAGACTGTTCCAGAAGTCTCCCAGGGAGGGGAGAGGTGTTATCGACTGTCCCTAGTTGTGAACACTTGCTCTAGTTGGGTGACTTAACGTGAGCAAATAAACGCTGTCCTGCTTGGGGCTGTGGATGAGCAGAACTTTGGAGTGCGGGCTGTGGCAAGAGTGGAGCTTTAGGAATGGGGCGGGAGGCTGATACTGAAGGGAGAGGGGCTCAGGTCTGGGTTTGCTGTACTATTTGAAACATTTTTGTTTGCGTCTGACCAGGCAACTACCTAATAAAAACTAAGATGTATTCATCTAGGTACTGTACGTATATCCTCCTATATCCTGACAGATGTAGGATAATGGATGACACTGTGAGTGTACATAGTATTATCAGCCCCGATTTACTGATGGGAGCCTCAAGCACAGAGGAGTTAGGTGAGCTGCATAACTGCCAGCATGAGGCAAAGTCAGGATTCACATCTCTGTCATTTTACTCCCGAGTCCAGGCCCCTAAGCACTGTGCAAGGCCTTCTCCCCTTCCCAGAGCCGAGCTAGGTAGGACCTGGAGTCTTCCACATGCTGCATAGTTAGCATCCCTGCACCTTTCTGCAGCATCCCCACTGTCAGCACGTTGCCTCTCACTTCCAGATCGGCTCTTTGTCACCCTGCTTGTGATACCGGAGGTGGACCCTGTGAATACCTCTCTTTTGTCAGCTGGTATGATGTTAAGGGACGCCATAGGACCAAGGGCCTTTGTTTCCTGGATTGGTGTGTCCCTGTGTTCCTGCTTCTGCAGTGCTTGCTTTGGGTGCAGGACTCCCAGTGGCCTTCACCTTCAGCAAGCACTGCCCCATGCAGCTTCCCAGCAGTGAGTCGGCAGATCATTCAACAACTCTGTGATGGGTGCTTCCTGGATTCCCAATGAGTGCAGTGACATTTGGGCAGGTACACTCCTGGCAAGGTGGTTGGCACCTTGATGGGAGCTCCCTGGTGTTCCCAGGTGAGCTGTTTTGCTGTCAGGTGGCCCCAGCAACACCCTCCCCAGTGAGGGAGGTCTGAATTTCAGCCTTGAAGGTGAGAGAGGCTCTTATTTTGTTTGTTTGTTTTGTTTGTTTTAAGACGGAGTCTTGCTCTGTTGCCCAGGGTGAAGTGCCATAGCCTCAGCTTAGCTCACTGCAACCTCAAACTCCTGGGTTCAAATGATCCTCCTGCCTCAGCCTCCTGCATAGCTGGGACTACAGGTGCCTACCACTACGCTCAGTTTTTTTTCTACTTTTACTAGAGATGGGGTCTTGCGTTTCTCAGGCTGATCTCAAACTCCTGAGCCCAAGCAAGCCACCACCTCGGCCTCCCAAAGTGCTAGGATGACAGGTGTGAGCCACTGTTCTTTCAAACATTCCTTCCTTGGATACTTGGCCTTAACTTGACTATTCCTGTATCTGTTGTTCCTGAGTTCTCACCCTGTGGTAGTGAATCCCCTGTTACCAATTCTTTCGTTCTTCCTTTCCTTTCCTTTCCTTCCCCTTCCCCTTCCTTTCCTTTCCTTTCACCTCAAGCTGTCACCCTGGGTAGAGTGCCATTGTATCACAGCTCGCAGCAACCTCCAACCCCAGGGCTTACGTGATTCTCTTGCCTCAGCCTCCCCAAGTAGTTGGGACTACAGGTGCCCTCCACAATGCCCAGCTATTTTTTCGTTGTAGTTGTCATTGTTGTTTGGCAGGCCGGGGCTGGATTCGAACCTGCCAGCTCTGGTATATGTGGCTGGTGCTTTAGCTGCTTGAGCTGCAGGTGCTGATCCATCATTATTTCTATGGATCTATCTTCTCCACATAAATTTTTAAAGCTTCCCCATTAAATTATTCTGTGGTTACTTTTTTCTGCCTGGAACCCACTTAAAAATGCCAGGCATTATTCCAAATGCTTTGCAAGTATGAACTTACTCAATCCTTATAACAACCCTCCTGCAAGGTAGGTATCGTTACCTGCCCCATTTTTTCATGGAGAAAGTCAGGTAATGAGATGTTTAGAAATGTGCCCAAGTTTACACAGCCAGTAGGCGGTGGGGCCTGGCCTTGAATTCAGGCAGGCAGCCGAGGGTCGTACTTCAGGTGTTCTCTTCCCTCTTCCCATCTCCTCTAGAATTGTTTTGCACAAGCCATTTAGAATCCAGAATTTTCTGAAGGTATTAGAGTCGATCACTCATTCATATCTTCTCTCTCCTCCTTTTAATCAGTATTTATGAAGCACCTACTCTGTGCCAGACTTTGGCAGAAGGGTAATGACATTATTGGCTGGCTTGTTGCACAATGGTGGTTATTTATAGAATTTGTGTGTTCTCTCAAAAGACCGGGAATAGTTCGATCTAATTCAGATTGAAGCATCCAGGGTTAAAAATAGGATAGTTTTCTGTTTTTGACAAGGAACTCTTTTTTTATAGTTATTTTCTGTAGAAGCTCTTTATTTGGTTATTACCCAGTCATGGTCCTCACATTTCTTTTTTTGTTTTTTTGCTAGAAATCTATGTATGTTCTCAGACAAGTAAGTTTGCTTCAGAATTCATTGTTTTGTAGCAGTTGTGTGTGACAATTTCTTCAATGAAACTCCAACTTAGAGGTAGCAACAGGAGCTCCCCTGAGCTTTAGGAAAAAGCAGAGATCACAGATGAAGGGGCTTCTAAAAATTAGTCATAAAGTTTGTAGGAACCCTGTGTGAAGAGAGCAACTTTGCACATTTCTCAGATGCAATGACTTGATCCAGACAAGAGAGGCTTTGCCTGCAGGGCCGCTAGAATGAGATTAAACACTCGTTTTGACTGATCTGCCTGCAAGGATGAGGGACCTGGTTCTTCAAACCTAAGAATAGACAGGAAACTTTCTTAGGATTTATAAAGGCTTTTTGGAAAAAGCAAAAGGATGAAAATAAACCCCTCTTTGTAATGGCTTGTAAAGAATAGTATTAAAATGGGGCTTCAAATTCTTAGCTAAGTAACAAGAGAATCATCGGGACTTAGCAACCCTTCATAATTTTTCTCACAAACTTAGAGCAATTAAGATGACTCAGTACTTTGGGGAAAATGCTGGAACAATGTACCAGGTCTGACAATTAAGTTTGAGAACTCATCCTAGAAAGAGTGCTATGTACTTCATAGCTGAATATCGCTAGGGTGGCTTTTGAAGGACTCCCCTAGGGAAGCTGTGCACTGACACCAGCACAGGGGCCACCCTTCATACAATTTTAGAACTCTTTTTCTGCAATGACCGTTGAAGCTGTCACACAGCACACAAAAGCATGTAACAACAGCACTGAATGCCACTCAGCCAGACCCTGCCACACATCAAGACGAGCAGAGCACAGCTGTGAGACATCACGTAGGCATGTGGTGGTGCATTCTCGGACTTAATTGTTGGACCTCATAGGACAGTGACAGCTCTGATGGTCATTCCAGAAAAAGAGTTCCAAAATTGCTTTGAAGGGTAGACTAAGTGCTGGTGTTGGTACATAGCTTCCCAAGGGGAGTACTTCAGAGGTGACTATAGTGATATTCAGCAATGAGCTTTGTAGCACTTTTTCTGGAATGAGTTCATGAACTTAATTGTCAGATCTCATATTAGCCAGTTGGATTGTCTTTCTTTTTCTTTCTTTTCTTTGTTTTTTCTTTCTTCCTTTCTTTTTTTTTTCTTGTCTTTTGCTATTTTATAGTTTGCTTAAGAAATTTCAGAATGAGTGACTAGCCCAACCTTTTGCTTCATTCTTAATACCTTGGCAAAATCTGGAGTCCTAGCCCATGTATGCCTGGATTTCAGGTGCAGCCTCGGAAGCAAGTACAGTGCCATCACAGATTTCATGGATGCCGTCACTGGACTAAAATTTTACCATCTCCAGACACACGAGGGCACTCACAAATAGGCAGTGCTGGGGGCAGTGTGCAGACAGGGAGAGAGGGAGGCAGCTGCTTGTCAAAGGTAGTGTGGAATTCAGACATCTCCTCTCTGGTTGCAGACCTTCCTGGGGGGATTGTTTTAGGAAGAGAACTATGCAGGTTCTCTCTCCCAACTTCTCATGGCTAAATCAAGACTGAGCTTCAAAACTGGCCTCTTAGACAGTCAGAATTCCTGAGTCTGTTATTTTGGCAAAAATCTGCTTGTGGTCTGGTAACTTTCCCCATTAACCTCATTTGATGTCGCTTCTCTAAGAATGTTTAATTAGAATCTCTTTTTCTGAGGTCAGCGGAATTGAACCACTTGTGAACTGAGTTTTAAATCGGATATGCTGCGTTTCTTTCCCCAAACTATTGTATAGCCCCCCTGGTGTTTGTAGTGACTTGTGTTTAACTTTCTATGTCTTGCTGCATTCAGCCCCTCTGGGGTAGGATTAGCAGGACGGAGCTGGAGTATGTAGAGATTCTCACATGAAACGTAACTTTGGAATATAATTGGGAACCCGGTGGGAGGTTTGGATTTCACAGACAGTCTTGGTGGAAAATCCATGGAGCACAGTGCAGGTGAGTTTTAAAGTTATTCAATCTTCCTGAGTATTAAACTGTTTCCACTTCTACCAGACAGGTGTTTACAAGAGAATCTATTCTTTTGACAACTGTGCATTAAGCAGAGTGATTAGAGTGTTTGGAGCCCTTGGAATTTTTTAAAGAAACTGAAAATATTTTAAAATACTGGCAGAGTATGACCCAGTTTTCTAGGATCACACCAATGGTTCTGCCAGAACAGATGAAGATATGTAATATAATATTTAAATGGCCCGACATTGGTGCTAAAATATCAAAGCCACCCTTTCAAAAATGCTAATTAGTGAACATTCACATGTTCAGTCAGGTCTATAAAAAAGGCAGGAATCTAAGAAAACATGTAATCAGGTCTTAACACTTTTTAGCATTCTTTTGCTTCTTTTTGGAGAATTGGAAGTGTTTGCTTGTGCTTAGGAACGAACGTGTGTGAAGGGCAACATGGGGGAGTGAGTTACAGGGAGAGTGTTGTGTTCAACTCTGACAAAGGCAGCTGTACCCTTGACAGGGCAACTCCATTTTTGGTTGTTGTTGTTGTTGCAGTTTGGCTGGGGCCAGGTTCAACCCGCCACCCTTGGTATATGGGGCCAGCACTCTACCCATTGAACCACAGGCGCTGCCCCAGCAACTCCATTTTTTTTTCCCTGTTGCAAGAATTATTTGACTCATCTTTAAAGCTGTCACATTCAAACTGACATTTTTCAGTGGCGAGAGCAAAACCTTACTACACAAAAATTGTGTCAAAATCTTTGTGTCTCGTAATATACAAAGTCAGGGCCTCAGGTGGGGTACACCGGGACCGGAGTCCTGAAATTTATCTTTCTTATTTGAATGCACAACTCTTCCCTTCCTTCCTGAATGTGACTTAACATTTCAAATTCCTATTAAATCTCTGGGCACACCCAGAGACCTCAGATGGCTCTCCACAGAGAGAGCAAACATCCTCCTGTTCTTGGCAAAAGAAGAAACAGATGCTTGCAGTCGCTCGGGCTGCTCTGTGGAAGAGAATCAGTGAACCTGGGTTGCCAGGAAAAATGTGAATATTGAGCTGAGAATAAGCTTTAGCACGTGAAAGTAGCCACCAGATCTGTAGGACATGTTAGTGCAATGGAAGCAGAGCCCAGGCTGGACTAACCTGCAGTAAAAGACAAAGGAACGGGGGTTCTCTGGAGTGTGGGCCTCTCAGCATCCATCTCCCTTCCAGGCAGCAGGCCTTGTCCACACAGCCCAGGTGCTCCAGGGAGCTGGCCAGGCTTGGGCTGCAGGGCTGGGCTCCGACTGGTCTATGCTAGGTAGTCCATCCCATTCACTACTCTCCCCACTCTGATGACTGCTTTAGGGAGAGGCCCACAAGCAATTCGGAGTGCAAATTAGTAAATTCTCCCAGCCCAGGGTCTATAGAAAAGGCAATAAACTGGGGAAATGGAATCAGGTCTTAACATTTTTTTAGCACTTTTTTGTTTCTTTTTGGTGAACCGCGGTGTTGGTTATGTGCTTAGGAAGGTGTTTGCACTTTCTTAACCCCAAAAGCAGCATGAGGGAGTGAGTCTAGGTTAAGAGTGGGTGGGTCCAGTTCTTTGCTTGGACTTCTGAGAAAGATACTTGCTCTAGGTAGAAGTATCTTTTCTCTTCTGGACAGTGTGTGGAAAGAGACTTATGTCTTGGGAGCCAGCAGGCCATTGGTCACCATTCTGAATAAACGTCGGCCTAAGGAGGAAGGGGGATGTGAGATAATTGAGAGAAAGGTGCTGAAACCCTGATCAAGTTGGACCCACTTGGATTTTTTAACTTAACCAATAAATTCTCTTTTTATTAAGCTAGGCGGATCCAATGTTTATGTTACTTGCAACCAAGGTTTTCACTTGCCCTGTGGTGTCTAAGATGATAGGGGAGGGTATCCACACATCTTACCTGTGTAACCTAACTGAAAAGGCATTATTTTTTCTGAAAGGGCAGATGTCCCAAAGGAAAAGTTTAGTACAGAGCTTTGAGCCACAACCTCTAGTCTCCGAAGTTTTCTTGAAAGTATTATATGTTCAATAACAACGTGGGTATCAAAAAAGAAACAAGACAGGTATCAAATGCAGCATAGTTTAATTTGTTTCAAATAAAGCAATATATGTATATATATATTTTTCAGAAAAACACCAGATGTTAAATTCTACAAAAGCGCACGTGTCCTCAGCAGATCATGTTTGTCTGATCATTAAGAATTCTTTT
>CAUYTI010097625.1:0-18102 GCA_963575145.1 Galago senegalensis
CATTGTGGCAGGTGCCTGTGGTCCCAGCTACTTGGGAGGCGGAGGCAGGAGACTCGCTTGAGCCCAGGAGTTGGAGGTTGCTGTGAGCTGTAATGCCACGGCACTCTACCCAGGGGGACAGCTTGAGGCTCTGTCTCAAAATAAAAAAAATACAAAAAACTGAAAGTATAATTTAAACTTAATCAATGGTTTCTCAAAGTCCTCTTCCACTGTGATTGGGCAATTTAAAAAATTTTTTTTGAGATACTTTCACTATGTCACCTTGGGTAGAGTGCCATGGCGTCACAGCTCACAGCAACCTCCAACTCTTGGGCTTAAGCAATCCTCTTGCCTCAGCCTCCAGATTAGCTGGGACTATAGGCACCTGCTACAACACCCGGTTATTTTTTGGTTGTAGTTGTCATTGTTGTTTGGCAGACCTGGGCTGGATTCAAAGCTGCCAGCTCTGGTGTATATGGCTGGCACCCTAGTCGCTGAGCTGCAGGCGCCAAGCTAGGCAATTTAAATTTTAAAATTTAATGGAGTAGAACTTAAAAATGTATAGTCCAGCATTTTTGACCTTGTGTTACAATCTGCAATGGGTTGGTTTATTAAAAAAAAATATTGGGGGCGGCACCTGTGGCTCAAAGGAGTAGGGCGCCGGCCCCTTATGCTGGAGGTGGCAGGTTCAGACCCAGCCCTGGCCAAAAACTGTAAATAAATAAATAAATAAATAATTTTTAAAAAATTATTGGGATAAAATATACAAAACAAAATTTACCTTTGTAACCATTTACAGTGGGTTTTGAGATCATTTTACTGAGTCAAGATCAGAATTTTTTTTTTTTTTGAGACAGAGCCTCAAGCTGTCGCCCTGGGTAGAGTGCCATGGCATCACAGCTCATAGCAACCTCCAACTCCTGGGCTCAAGCAAGTCTCCTGCCTCCGCCTCCCATGTAGCTGGGACTACAGGCGCCCGCCACAACGCCCGGCTATTTTTTGGTTGCAGCCATCATTGTTGTTTGGCGGGTCCAAGCTGGATTCGAACCCGCCAGCTCAGGTGTATGTGGCTAGCGCCTTAGCCGTTTGAGCCACAGGCAACGAGCCAGGATCAGAATTTTTTTAATGAAATAGAATAGAAAAAGATACATCGCAGTAAGCACAAATACTGTTTTATGGAACTTCTGTTTCAGTTATATATGCTTTGGGTTTTAAAAGTTTGCAGAAGAGCGGTCCAGTCCAACTCTTTCATTTACAGAGTGAGAAATCCACTCGGAGTCATGGGAAATTCCCACGCGGAGCCTGAACTTGAAGGTGACACTGGCTTCCCACCCCCCGCTCCCACCTGCCCCTCGCGGGCGGGGCTGGCGCGCTCCGTGGGACCGGGACGGCGGCGCCGGGGACAACAGGACTCAGCGGCAGCATCCTCTTCCGCCCCGTTTGACCTCGTCTACCTCGGGGTCAACCGGGAGCTGTACAAACCTAGAAACTTAAAAGCAGCGCGGGGAAAGGGCCTGCGGTTTGACGTCTCTCGCTAGTTGCCTCCCTGCGCGTTTCCCGGCGCAGCCGGGGAGGAAGCGCCATAAATAGCGGCGGCGGCGGGAGGGCGCCGGGGGCCTTCGGGCCGGTTCCCCGCGGTCGCCGCCGCGGCCGGGAACTTTCCCAGGCTCTCCTCCCGCCGGACTGTCCTGCCGCGTCCCCAGTTCCGCCCCCCGGCCAAGGGGCTCCGGGCCACGTGCAGCCCTCCGCCCACTGACCCTCCGACCTGGGCAGCCGGACGCCGGCCGGGGCCACAGGCCCACGGGGCCCACGGGAACAAACGTTTCTTTGGATGTGGCTTCGGTGGGACCAGAAGCGTGGCTGTGGATGCTAGGGGAGACGGAGTCAGACCCCTCTACCCGCCTGTCCCCTCCTCCTCACCGGCTGAGCCCTTCTCAGGGCACTCCTGGGTCCCGTTGCCCTGGGGCCGTCATAGTGCCGCTGACTTCTGCCTGCTCCTCTCACCTCCAAGGCTCCACCTGGGCATGGCCTTGGCCAAGAGGGCTTCAAGGACCCCACCCTAAATTAGAACCCGGGATGCATGACCCAGGTTAGAATCTGTGGCTCGGATCAGGTTTTGGTTTGTGCATTTCTTAGGTTAAAAGCCCCCCCCTTCCCCCCCCAGTGAGCTGTGAACTCTGAAGACTGGTCCAAGCTGGTTCTGTCCCTGATGTCCAGCCACTTTCCAAAACCCGTGTCTGCTGGGGAGAGTGCCCAGGTGCTTCCTACCAGCAGGGAGGTAGAAGGGAGGAGAAGAGAAAAAAGGGAACGGGAGGGGAAAGGGACAAGATGGGGGGACAGCTGTCAGCAGGGACAGAGCAACTCTCCCAGTCACTGCATGGAAACTAGGTTCACATTCTCCCCTGTTCTAACCCATCAGAATTTGCCTTAGAATGGATCCCTGCTTCCCTCCACCCCACTCTTTCCTCTTATAAGCAGGAGGGAGCAAATGAGTGCGGTGCCTCAGGGTCCCAGGTTCTGCAGGAACCGGCTCACCCTGCCAGCCTGGGCAGGAGGCCCTGGGGGAAGCAGAACCCTCAGGGAGAATCCTGTCCAGGTGAGAAGGAGGTGATGGGCGCAGAGGGACACCTGGTCCAGATGTAAAGAGATGGGGGGGTAGAGGTCCTACTGATGCCAAACTTTGGTTCTGTTGAGGGGAATGTGCAATTTGGGGGCAAAAGCTGAGTTGTTTGAGATTATATGAGGTCTGGCAATTAAGTTCCCAAACTTGCCCCTGTGCACGTACGTTGGCAGCACTGTACAAACATCTCAGTAAGGTCTCATAGCCTTGGTGTATCAGAGTCTCACAGCTGTGCTCATGTCGGCCTATGGCTTTGTCTTGCTGAGTGGTGTTCATTATTATTGCGCATTTTGTATGCTGTCAGAGAATGTCAAAGCTTGAATTAGAACAATGAACAAACCTTAAATTTGTTAAACTTGGCAAGAGTGGAAGTGAAATCAGAGACATGTTAGTCCAAGTTTATGGGGATAATGCCATGTAAAAAATAGCAGTGTACAAATGGATTAAACATTTTTCTAGGCAGACAGAAAGTGCCATTGATGAAGAAAAGTCAGGGCAGCCGGTAACAAGCATGGTTGACAAAAACATTGCAAACATTCTTGAATTGTGCATCAAAATTGTTGGCTGACTGTAAGAAGCATAGCTGACAAAGTAATCAACAGAGAAACAGGAAAATCTTAAATGAAAATCTTGGCATGAGAAAGGAGTGTGCAAAAATGGTCTGAAAGAGCTCACCACTGAACAAAGGAGAGTCAAAGTTTGCCAAGACCTTTTGGGGAGGCAAGACGATGTTTTAGGCCATGTTATCACTCATGATAAACATGGGTATGCCAATACAACCCTGAAACAAAGCTTCAAAGTGCACAATGGAAAGAAGCCAGTTCTCCATGACTGTCAGTTCAAATCAAGAGTGAAAATGATGTTGCTAACCTGTTTTAATATCATAGGAGTTATTCATTATGAATTTGTACTAACCAGACAAACAATTAACCAAGTTTACTATTGGAAGTGCTGAAAATGACTTGGGAAAAAGTGGGACAGAAGCCGCCTAAACTTCTCACCATCGACTCATGGCTCTTGCATCAGGACAATGCACCAGCTCACACAGCACTGTCTATAAGGGAGTTTTTAGCCAGTAAACAAATAACTGTATTAGAACACTCTCCCCACTCACCTGATCTGGCCCCAAATGTCTTTTTTCTTTACTGCGAGATAAAATAAATATTGAAAAGAAGACATTTTGATGATGTGTAGGACATCAAAGGTAACAAGATAGCAACTCTGATAGCCATTGCAGAAAAGGTTCCAACGTTGCTTTGGAGGGTGGATGAGGCACTGACCTTGGTGCATAGCTTCACAAGAGGACCACTTCAAAGGTGACTGTAGTGATATTCAGCAGTGAGATATGTAGCCCTTTTTCTGGGAGATGACTTTGTGAACTTAACTATCGGACCTCACAAACTGCATCCCTTACCCTCACCCAAGCAGTGTCCAATCCCACTTTTCTAACCTTCTCAAAAAATGTCTGAAAGAGGGCCCAACGCTAGCCAGCCTGGTGTGCTTTATGGAGGTATAATTTTCATATCACAGCATTCTACCTTTTCAAGTACAACTCAATGTTTTTAGTCAATTTAAAGTTGTGCGGCATCACAACAACACAATTCTAGAACATTCCTATCACCCCAAAAAGATCCTTGCATCCACCTAAATTAGTCACTCTTCCATCCCAGCCCCTACCAACCTCTGATCCATTTTGTCCACAGATTTGGCTGTTGGACATTTCACATGAACGGAGTCGCCCTCTGTGGTGACTGGCGACTGGTGTCTGGCTTCTTTACTGAGCATGATGTTCCCGAGGTTCATTTGTAGCATGTGCGAATCAGTAATTCATTTCTTTTTCTTCCTGAATAGCATTCTGAGGCCTTGGTGTTTCATCAACAGAAGGGGAAGTTATTTTTAGTCATGTAGAAACCATTTCTTCCTTCGAGGACATGGCTAAAAGGGAGACTGGTGCCAGGGGAGGCTTCTGTTCCTGGGAGACTGAATGATGGTGTCCCCTTGCAGACAGGGACCTACCTTACCAAGTGTATTGTGCTGGACCAAACGTACTGAGTGGCAAAAGCTTGTAAAGATCTCAGTGGGGTGGAATGATGAGCAGAAACCAGTTAGGTCAAATGTAAACAATTCTCTGATTTGGTTTCTGTCATGACCCATCGGGCTCCTATGTCCCTGGTCTCTGTTAGCACAGGAAGGAACCAGGCGAGAGGTGGATTAGAAGTACAATCTTGTGGAAGGAGGGCTAGCCCTTACTTTCCGGGTAGCCCCGAGCAACCTTTGCACCAGCCTTTTATTGAAACGGAATGATACAGGTGAGGGGAGTAATTAACAATGACCACACACTGAGGGCACCGGCTCTTTCTCCGTAAGGAACTCCTGTGGCCAAATCGCCCAATAGTCCACCCCTCAGCTGTAAATCATCTTGCTTAGAGGTTGTCTGTCTCTTGGCATCCTCTACAGGATGTTTCAAATATACATTGTTTCAAATATACATTGGGATGTTTCAAATGTTTCAAATATACATTGGGATGTTTCAGGATGTTTCAAATATACAATGTTTCAAATATACATTGTGTAAGTTAGGCGTGGCCAGACTGGACTGAACCTCCAGATGAGTAAGGAAGTAACAGAAGAGCACAAATTCAGGAGAGAAGCGCTCAGGGCCACACGTCAGCATCACCAGGGAATTTTTAAGAATTCAAAGCCAGGGCCACTCCTGGAGCAAATAAATGAGAGTCTCTGTGTGCAGACTAAGTATTAGCAGTTCTTATTCTGCCCAGGTGATCCATGTGCAGCCAAAGTCCAGGGTGACTGCACTGACTGTCTACCAGGCACCTACAGTAACTGCCTGGACGCTAGCAAGAGGAAGAGCCCATGCCTCCTTTCTGGGGAGTGGAATCTCTGGTCCTTCCCCAAGACCAGACAGACCTCCTCTTCTGGAAGTTCACCCGGGAGGCCACAGCTTTTGTCCCTCAACTCAAGGCTGATCCAATGGAGAAAGGCTGCAGCAAACCCCACCACACCCCACCCAAGGCCCCGAGTCACCAACCACACCTCCCCTGCTTAGAGACAGAGATAAAGCCAGTTTGTCACAGCACTAAGAAGCTGGGTCTTTTATTTTATTTATAAAGAAAATAAGTTTCCTGTAACCACACCAGACCAATCTGCTCAACATTTATATAACAAAATTGTGAGTTGATTTTCAGCTGCCACGGATCTCCCGGTTGAAAGTCATGTAACCTAGTATGCCCTGGTGAACTAGTGTGCATGTGTTCACACTCTTCAGTTCCACCCAAGGGTTTACACAGTTAGGTTCCCATGGGTGGAACTAAGTGCTTAGACCAAGGAGAGGGGACTGAAATGAGCGAACACCACATGGCAGGACTCAGGATCCAGTCATTTTAAGCCTTGGCATCACCTCGTTGCAGCATCTGGTCAGAATATGTTTCCTGGCATCATGCATTGGAAGCTCCCATCAGATCACACCTCATCACCCTCTGACTATATAACTGGCCCAACTCCCTTGTTCCAAGACCCACTGCTTTGGGAACCGTTCCCAGGGTGTACCTTACATGTGCCAAGTAGTTAAAACTCCCCCCTTGTATCAACTAGGCCCATACACATAAAGTAAATGAACCCCCCCCCATTTGGGAGGTAACAGTACTATGTGGATACATCCGCATAGAAAGTCATTTTTTAAAATGTCCCCTACAATCATAATAATAATTTGATGAGTACAATTCTAGATAGTTTTCTCTATATGTAAATATACTTATATATACTTTTGCTTTTGTTTGTAAATAAATGAGTTCTGACGTAATTGCTCATCAGAATTGATGCAATTCTGAGCAATTATGTCAGAACTTGCTTTTCAGGATCACCAAGATCATTCTGTGTCAGCGCTCACAGCTCTGCTTTCTTCCTGAAACAACTGCAGAATGTGCTGTAACATTATTCATTCGGGTGTCCTCAAACTACAGCCCGCGGGCCACATGCAGCCCGCCTAGGTTTTTACTGCTGCTGCCTGTCCTGCTTAGTAGCTGATTCATCCCGGGGCCTGCAGTCCAGCCCTCCAATGGTCTGAAGGACAGTGAACTGGCCCCCTGTTTAAAAAGTTTGAGGACCCCTGAATTGATGAAAACATTCCTTGCTCTTACAAATGCTGTTTCTGTGAGCATCCATGGACCTAAACCTTCAGGACGTTCCGCTGTGTTTTTCAGTACAGTCGATTCTTAGAAGTGGAATGGCTGGGAATTCTGAACTCTCCATTCGGCCTTCTTTATTTACTTACCTGTTCCTGTGTCTGTTATCGTCTAGTTTCCCTCCTGTTTACATTAGAGATTTTGTTGCTCTTGTGAGTAGCTTCCTTTTCCCTTTACATTTTATAATTGGTTATAGTGATTTTTAAAAAAAAAATTTAGAGTGATAAAAACACATCAGATTTACCATTTTTGGTATTTTTAAATCATTTAAATTAAAAATGATTAAAGGCATTAAGTGCATTTCCACTGCTGTGTAACCATCACCACTGGCCATCTCCAGAGCTTTTTCATCTTCCCACACAGAAACTCAGTGCCCATTTAAACAACTCGCTTCCCCTCTCCCAGGCCGGGGGCAACCTCCACTCTACTTTCTGTCTCTGTGAATGTGATTACACTAGGTCCCTCACATAAGTGGAATCAAATATTTGTTCTTTCATGACTGGCTGATTTCACTTAGTATCATGTCCTCAAGGTTCATCCTTTTGTAGCATATGACAGAATGTCCCCCGCCTTGTTTTGTTTTAGACAGGGTCTTACTTGTCACCCAGGCTAGAGTACAGTGGTGTCCTCATAGCTCGTTGCAACCTCAAACTCCTGGGCTCAAGTAATCCCCCTGCCTCAACCTCTCATGTGGCTGAGATAATAGGCATGTACCTCTGTACTCAGCTAATTTGTTAATTTTTTTGTAGAGACAGGGCCTCACTATATTTCTCAGGCACATCTCAAACTTCTGGCCTCCAGTGATCCTAGCCCTTGGCATCCAAAAGTGCTAGGGTGGCCAGGCGAGGTGGCTCATGCCTATAATCCTAGCACTCTGGGAGGCTGAGGCGGGTGGATTGCTTGAGCTCACAAGTTCCAGACCAGCCTGAGCAAAAGTGAAACCCCATCTCTACTCAAAATAGAAAAAAGTGAAGCAAGAGGATTGCTTGAGCCCAAGAGTTGGTGGTTGCTTTTTTCTACTATGCCATTACACTATATACAGGGCAACAGCTTTAGAATCTGAATCTTTCAAAAAAAAAAAAAAAAAAAAAAAAAGTGCTAGGGTTACAGGCATGAGCCGCCACACCCAGCTAGTTTTCTGTCTTTTTAAAGGCTGATATTTTGTTGTGTGCACATACCACATTTTATTTATCCATTCATCCTTTGAGGAACACGGGTTGCTTCTCCCTCTTGGCTACTATGAATGCCACTATGAACAGGTATGCAAATATCTCTCCAAATCCCTGTTTTCAATTATTTTGATGTGGGACTGCTGGGTCATATGGTAATTCTCTGTTTCATTTTCTTTCTTCCCTTCCCTTCCCTTTCAACAAAATGTCACTTTATCACCCAGGCTGTAGTGCTATGATATCAGCCAAGCTCATAGCAACCTCAAATTCCTGGGTTCAAGTGGTCCTCCTGCCTCAGCCTTCTTCTACTATAGTCCTAGTCACTGGAACTACAGAACATAACATGGGACTACCCTCCAGAACACCCAGCTAATTTTCCATTTTTAGTAGAGCCAGGGTCTCACTCTTGCTCAGGCTGGTCTTGAACTCCTGAGCTCCAGCGATCTTCCTGCCTCAGCCTCCCAGAATGCTAGGATTACAGGCCAGTAACTGTTCATACTGTTTTCCATAGCAGCTGCACCATTTATAATCCCTCAGACAGTGTACAAGGGTTCAAATTTCCCCACATCTTTTCTGTTTTGTTTTGTTTTATGAAAGCCATCCTAAAGGGTGACAGATGAACCAGCCTAATTCAGAGATTCTAAATGGGGCATAAGTGGACCCTTGAGGGATCCATAAATAGAACTCAAGGGGTTCATGAACTTAAAAGAGAAAAAAAATTACATCTACTTTTTTTTTTTTTTGAGACAGAGTCACAAGCTGTCACCCTGGGTAGAGGGCCATGGCGTCATAGCTCACAGCAACCTCAAACTCTTGGGCTCAGGTGATCCTCTTGCCTCAATTTTTCATTTTTCTCATTTTAGTAGAGATGGGGGCTCACTCTTGCTTAGGTGGGTCTTAGACTCATGAGCCCCAGCGATCCACCCCCCTCGGCCTCCCAAAGTGCTAGGATTACAGGTGTGAGCCACTGTGCCTGGTCTACATCTATTTTTAATCCCCTCTACCTGAAATTAAGCAATTCCCAGTGGTATAAACAGAGGTTACAATCACTTGGTATTTGCCAGCAGAAACAACAGAAATTTTCATTCCATGCTTTAATCATCACCAATGTCTCAAAGCTGGTCCCCTGGTTAGAGATGCCTCTCCTGGGTGTCAGGAAGAGTGTGCCTGGGCTGCACCCTGACCATCAGGCTCAAGGCAGGGTGGACTTGGCCCACCCAGACCTTCCATCTTGTCATTCAATCCGGCAAACCTGTGTTAAGTGCAGTTTCTGGACATCGGTGGGCCTAGGGCAGGCCCAAAGACGAGGGAAGCAGAGACCTCATCTGTGGGGTGCTCAGGGAATGGGGGAGGCGCTGAGTGAGACAACCACAACACAGCGTGATTCATGCTCAGGGTATGGCAGAGGGCTGGAAGGCCAGACAGGGTTTCTCACGGGAAGTGGCATTTGAACTGACTTTTTCACAGTTGTGAAAGTGTGCCCAAGGACATAGGACTTTCCTTTAACCAGAAAAATCCCTAGTCAAGAGTGAGTGCATCTCAGCTTAGAGTTCAGAGCAGCAAACAGCAGAAACTTCCCCTTGCTGTGGGGCTGAAACAGGAAACCACCCAAGAGCCCTCTGCAGAAGCTGGGGGGGATTCCCAGCTCCTGGGACCACACAGATGTTTCTCGCGGGAAGTGTCTCTGGGTGAAGTCCCATCCATGTCCCCCTCTGCATTGGAATGGAAGCCCCATGAGCTTGTGGGTTATTATCTTCTTGGTTTGCTAATGAATCCCCAGCACCTGTGCCCCACGAATCTGCCTCCTACAGATCGTGTGTTAAATGGATAAAGCAGTGCAACTCGAATGATGGGGCAGCAGGACAGGACAGGCTGTGGCTCTGTTTAGGTGGCATTTGTCTCTCCAAATTGCCATGGTGTCCTGCATTTTATTTATTTTATTATTTTATGTTTTATTTTATTATTCATTTTTTGGAGACAGAGTCTCACTCTGTCACCCAGGCTAGAGTACCATGGTATCATCATATCTCACAGCAACCAGAAACTCTTGGGCTCAAGCAATCCTCCCGCCTCAGTCTCTGACTAGCTGGGATTACAGGTATAGCCTACTATACCTTTGTTAATTTTTTTATTTTTAGTAGAGATAGGGTCTTGCTCTTGCTCAGGCTGCTCTTGAGCTCCAAATAATCCACCTGCCTCAGCCTCCCAGAGTGGTAGAATTATAGGCCTGAGCCCCACCCTGGCTGTGTTCTACATTTTAGGTGACCTGGAAAGACCCTCCCATCCAACTCCAGTGGACACAGGATTGCTTGCAGTACTGAGCAGGTGGCATGCCCAACACTCAGGCTCTTCAGGTGTGACTAATTCTGCTATCTCCCAGGCTGCTGTCACAGGGATCTGGAATGTTCTAGCAGGTGTCCGTGCTGCCTGGGTTAGGGAATCCCTCTCCTCAGGTGTGATCTGAGCTGGAGGACGAGTCCCAGGTAAGTGGGAATGGAGAGCTGGGACCATCTCTCCAGGACCTTTCATCTTTGAGCTCACAATGGGTAGGGATGGTCACTTCACAAGGCCTGTCACAGGCTGGTCCTGACCAGTAGAGAGTAAAGCAGAGCACTCTACGGCATCACCGCTATTATTGCCAGCAAAGTTATGGATTGAATTGTGTCTCCCTAAAATTTGTATGTTGAAATGTAATCCCCAGCACCTCAGAATGTGATTGTGGAGGAGAAAGGTGTACTTTATGGAGGTGATAAAGGAGGTTAAACAACCTTATGGAGGATAACAAAGTCATATGAGTGGGTCCCAATCCAATATGACTAGTGTCCTTCTAGAAAGAGGAGATGACACAGACACACAAGGGGACAGAGTGGGGAGAAGGCAGGACAGAGCCTCAGAAGAAACTAACCCTGCTGTCACATTGATCGAGGACTCCCAGCCTCCAGAGCCTGTGGGGCTTTGTTACAGCAACCTGGACAGACTCATAGAACTAATCTCACTCAATGAAATTTGTCACTGGGCTCCCAAAGGTAACACCCACATTCTGTCCCCACAAAGAAGAAATAAACAGAAATGCTCTCCAGGCTCGGCGCCTGTGGCTCAAGTGGCTAAGGCGCCAGCCATATACACCTAAGGTGGCGGGTTCAAATCCAGCCTGGGCCTGCCAAACAACAACAATGGCTGCAACCAAAAAATAGCTGGGCATTGTGGTGGGTGCCTGTGGTCCCAGCTACTTGGGAAGCAGAGGCAGGAGACTCGCTTGAGCCCAGGAGTTGGAGGTTGCTCTGAACTGTGATGCCATGGCACTCTACCCAGGGGGATAGCTTGAGGTTCTGTCTCAAAAAAAAAAAAAAAAGAAAGAAAGAAATGCTCTCCAAAGAATCATAGGTCAGAAAGGCCTCATGACTCAAGGATGGGCTGTTTGGTTATTGGGTGACCTTATTGCTTACTCAATTACCAAAAAAAAGACATTTCTGAGCTTGAATTTCCCAACAACCTGACCTGCCCCCTGCTGACGTCAGACAACCAGCATCGTAATAAGCTGCTGTCTGTGAACACAGAGGTCACCTACGGAGAACCACAGGCTCTTAGTCAGGCTAAATATCTGATGTCTGCAGGGAGGTTAGTGGGTTTTTGATGTTTTTAAAAGAAAAACCCTATCATGCCATGCCTTAGTCTTTCACCAGGCTTATTAGAAATGCGCTGACTTTGTAGCACAAAGAGAATAATAAAAGTAAGGGCAACTTTGAAGTTTCATAAGGTACTTGGCATCTGGCCTTTAAATTTTAAATACATTTTACTTATTAACTGGAAAAACCTCAGAGGACTTTGGAAAGGCGTGCAGGATCCCAACTCTCTCAGTCCTCTGTCCCAGCCCACTCCGCCACCAGCTCATTTCTTCTTGCCTAAATCAAACCTTCCTCTGCCGCTGGAGAAAGTCCTGGCCCTGGGTTGATTTCCAAAATAAGAATGACCAATGGCTGAAACTCCTGATGAGCTTAAGTTGGTTCTAATCAAAACTCATTTCAATGTAAGTTGGGGCAGGGGGAAAAGGGAGGGGGAGAGGGAAGAGGGTGGGGTGCTCCCACTGAATGGGCAGTTGGCACACCTTTGGGTGCAAGACATAACCACAAGAGGGGTTCTCCCTAACCAATTCAAATGCTCTGACCTGTTTGTTTGTACCCTCACATTAACCTGAAATAAAATAATTGTTTAAAAAAAAATTGGTTCTGACCTGAATCCGTACTGCTGGGGTACACCACCCACTGCGTCTACACTACCTGACTTGTCAACTCACTCACTGTGGGCCTGAGCCAGGCAGGGCAGAGATATCAGGAGGTACAGGCTTTGCTGTCACCCAGGCAAGTTTCTTCCTTTTCTGGGCCTTGGTTTTCTCTGTGAGATGAGGATAATCAAAACAGCCCCCTTGGAGCACCGCTATGGGAAGTCAGAGTAATGTCCGCATGGACTGTGTCTGGGTGCAGTGAATGCTAGATATCCCTTCCCTTCCTCCCCTCCCTCCTCTTGCCCTAGGACTGTGGCTCCTCCTTCTATGTCCCCAGCAACAAGACAGAATAGAACACACTTTGAGATCTGAATAAATCTGTGCTGATGGACTGATGTCCAGCTCTCATCACATCCCCTGTCTCTCCTGTGTATCTGCCTCAGCCAGGACTGTCTTGGATGAATGTGAATTTTAAAACTATTTTTTCTGGTTATAAAAAGTATTCATGCCCCTTGGGCGGCACCTGTAGCTCAGCGAGTAGGGTGCTGGCCCCATATACCAAGGGTGGTGGGTTCAAATTTGGCTCTGGCCAAACTGCAACAAAAAAATAGCTGGGCATTGTGGCAGGTGCATGTAGTCCCAGCTACTCGGGTGGTTGATACAAGAGAATCACCTAAGCCCAGGAGTTGGAGGTTGCTGTGAGCTGTGTGACACCACGACACTCTACCAAGGCCGATAAAGTGAGACTCTGTCTCTACAAAAAAAAAAAAAAATGCATTCATGCTCCTTTTAGAAATCATGGAATGCCAGGCATGGTGGCTCACGCCTGTAATCCTAGCACTTTGAGGGGACAAGGCAGGTGGATTGCTTGAGTTCACAAGTTCAAGATGAGCCTGAGCAAGAGCAAAAAAAAAACCATAGCTGGGCATTGTGGCAAGTGCCTTTAGTCCCAGTTGCTCAGGAGGTTGAGGCAAGAGGATCTCTTGAGCCAAGAGTTGGAGATTGCTGTGACCTATGATGCCATGGTACTCTACTCAGGATGACAAAGTGAGACTCTGTCTCAAAAAAAAAGAAAGAAAGAAAGAAAAGAAAGCATGGAATATTTATGAAAGCATAAAGCAGAATAGAAATAAGATAGCCAATCCCGAAATCCGGAGGTAACCATTGGTTAATATTTTGCCGCATTTCTTTCCAGAATATTTTCTATGTATAAATGGCCCCAAATCTGTTCTACTCAACTACCTGAGCACTTCTGTGCTGTCTGCCCCAGAGCATCTCAGAGTAACTTCCCAGGCCTTCCAGAAACATCCTCTCCTCAGGGATGAAGCACCAGTCTGTCCGGGTCCCGCCTCATAGCTGCCTCGCAGACAGTAAGTCTCCTCCTCTGTTAAAGACACAGTTGGGAAACCTGCCGGACACTGCAAGCTTCCCGGTTTATAATGTGTGCCTGCTTAGCCCAAATAAATCATTCAGAGAAAAAGATCTCTCTGGGTTTCTTGACATTTTGTTCTAGGCTCTGTTTTTTGTTTTGTTTTGTTTTTTGAGACAGAGTCTCACCTTGGGTAGAGTACTGGGGTATTGCACTCACAGCAACCTCAAACTCTTGGGCTCAAGTGATCTCTTGCCTCAGCCTCTCAGTTAGCTGGGACTGCAGGAGTCCTCCACAATGCCCAGCTAGTTTTTAGAGAACCGTCTCGCTCTCACTCAGGCTGGTCTCAAACTTCTGAGCTCAAGCAATCCATCTGCCTTGGCCTCCTAGAGTGCTAGGTTTACAGGTGTGAGCCACCTGTGCCCAGCCTTTTGCTCTGTTATTTGGATGAAGAAATATATAGCATCTTGTACCCTCAATGAATCCCCAACAATAAAAGAAAAGAAGAAGGAAATATATAGCAATACTGGTTTTATCTTTTTTTTTTTTTGAGACAGAGCCTCAAGTTCTTGCCCTGGGTAGAGTGGCTTGGCATCACAGCTCACAGCAACCTCCAGCTCCTGAGCTCAAGCGAGTCTCCTGCCTCTACCTCCCAAGTAGCTGGGACTACAGGCGCCCGCCACAACGCCCAGCTATTTTTTGGTTGCAGCCGTCATTGCTGTTTGGCAGGCCCAGGGTGAATTCAAACCCACCACCTCAGGTGTATGTGGCTGGTGCCCCAGACACTTGAGCCACAGGCGAGCCACAATACTGGTTTTAGAAAAATAATGCCACATGTTCTCACTTATAAGTGGGGGCTAAGCTGTGGCAACTCTACAAGAGCAGAGTAACATAATGACATGGGAGACTCAGGTGGGGGAAGGGTGGGAGGGGTGAGGGATGAAACATTACCTGTGGGGTACAGTGGACGCTGTTCAGGTGATGGGGAGCTAAAAACCCTTACCACTGTACACTGCACGCGTACTGGAATCCAGCTTGCACCCCTAAATCTATTACAATTCCTTCCCACAAACCAAGGTCCCAGGAGGAATTTCAGGGCAGCCCATTTATGTCTGGCATACATGTGCATTGAGTTTGTCTGGTGGCTGCTAATTCCCTCCCTCCCAACCAGGGCGCCGCCAGGTTATATGAGTCTACAAGTCTAGGTAGATCAATCTGGTCCAAAGCATTTTTAGAACTAACAAAGCAAAGATGGTGTTAGTCAAGTATAAGACGTGTATGGAGCCCAGCCGGGCTAGAGTGCACCTTCTCTGATCTGGGGCAGTGTCCACAATTTTCACACTACAAGTGGAAATGAGGCCACAGTTCTGGTGGGCGCTCCTCGTCCCTACAGTTGCAGCTTTGCTCCACCTGGTGGACGCCTTCCTAGTATCAGAATCTGCCCTTGACAACCGTGCCCCTCCGCCTGTGTGCTGCAGAAATATTCAGAGGGTATGGAGGTGTGTGTCTGCATGTGGGTATAATATGTGTGAGTGTGTGGGTGGGTGGGCACACAAAGGAAGGGGGGGACCAAGTTCAGACTTACAGTTTCCTCTAGCCCTGATCTAACTCTTAACAATATTATGGTTCTGTATTTGCTTCTCTATACAAATTTTCTTCATAGTATTTATGCTCTGCCCTTGGCCATGAAGAGCGTGTGTACGTATGTGGACACGGACACACACCCACGTGCTCACACACACTCAGGGCCCAGCTGGCATATAGTAAGTGACACCTATTATTATTGTTGCTTCAGACGAGAGTCTGGCTTTTAGAATCCAATGTGAACAAAATTACAAAATTGGGAGCTCGAGGAGTAGAATATCAGACACCCAACAGAGCACCCCTCTCGCGCGCCCAGACCCTGCACCCCGCCTTTTCGGGGTCTCATGAAAAAGCGTCAGCGCACGACAGCGCCCCCCCACCCCCGTGGTAGAAAAGGAGCATAACAGGTGGCCAGCTCGATGCGCAAGTCACTTACCCCTATTAAGCGGTAGGTGTTGTTACCCCCGCACTTTCTACTGGCTACTATTCATGAAGATAATATAATGTCAGCCATACATCCTGTCACTGTGCTAAGGAAGCCCTTTACAAACCTCATCTCATGAAATATTTATTATGATAACCCTTCTGGGTAACAGCTGTTGGCATTTCTATTTACAGAGCAGGAAGCTACAGGTCAAAGGGATTGAGTAACCCGTTCAGGTCACACAACTAAGAGGAAATGGGTCTAGGACATAACCTCGGGTCAACCCCATGCTCTAAACCGCTTACCCACTACAAGAGTCCCACCAGACACAGTGAGTGTAGTGTCTTAATCACGAGTGCCATGCAGGCTTCTTTTAAAGAAAATATTTTCAAGCAGGGTGTGGTGGCTCACACTCTGGGAGTTGGAGGCAAGAGGATTATTTGAGCTCAGGAGTCTGAGACCAGTCTAAGCAAGATGAAAACACTGTCTCTACTAAAAACAGAAAGAAAATTATCTGGGTGTTGTGGAGGGTGCCTGTAGTCCCAGCTACTCAGGAGGATCATTTGAACCCAGTAGTTTGAGGTTTTGTGAGCTAGGCTGATGCCACAGCACTTAGGCCTGGGGCAACAGAGTGAGACTCTCTCCAAAAAAAAAAAAAAGAGAGAAAAGAAAAAAGGAGACTGCAGTTTGATAAACTTCATTAAAGGAAGTAAAACCTCCTCCTGAGCAGGAGAGTCCCAGGTTTGTCACCCCATCACATAGCGTAAGGCAGGCCCTGCAAGGTGCATGGGGCTTCCCCAGAGGGTACCATCTAGTTGGTCCAGAATAAACCTATTCATGTTTTTAGATTATCACTGCAGTGAAAACATAACTAAATTTAATTCTCAAAGGACATGTGACAGGGCACCACCTTCTTCCATTAACTCTGCCAAGCATTTTCAATGGATGCTAGTCTTATAAGTACTCGTCTAAGCATCAGAAAAGAATAAAGCTATTAAACCCAGGAGTTTGAAGCTATAAGGAGCTATGATCACATCACTGTACTTCAGCCAGCATGACAGAGTAAGACCCCTCTGTAAAAAAAATAAAATAAAATCATTTTTTTAAGCAATAATAAAGCTGGCTTGGCACCAATAGCTCAAGCAGCTAAGGCACCAGCCACATACACTGGAGCTGGCAAGTTGGAATCCAGCCTGGGCCTGCCAAACAACAATGACAACTACAACCAAAAACTAGTAGGGCATTGTGGCAGGTGTCTGTAGTCCCAGCTACTTGGGAGACTGAGGCAAGAGTGTCACTTAAGCCCAGGAGTTGGAGGTTGCTCCGGGCTGTGATGCCAGGGCACTCTACCCAGGATGACAGCTTGAGACTCTGTCTCAAAAAAGAAAGAAAGAAAGAAATAATAAAGCTATTGGTGTCACATTATCCAGTTAATAGTGTTTCCAGTTGGCTGGCCCTTTCATATTCTAGCCTTAAAAATTCCCTTAATATCTACATACAAAAGACTGAAATCAGACCCTTATCTCACACCATATACAAAAATCAATTCAAAATAGATTAAAGACTTACATGTAAGGCCTGGAAACTGTAAAAATGCTAGAAGAAAAGACAAAGGAAAACCTCCATGACAGTATTCAGGTAATGATTTTTCTGGCTATGATGCCAAAAGCACAGACAATAAAAGTAAAAATGGACGAATGAAATTGCATCAAACTAAAAAGCTTCTGCACAGAGAGAAACAATCAGCACCCTAGATTGGGAAAAATATTTGCAAACCATACATCTGATAAGGGAGTAATATCCAAAATATATAAAGGACTCAAACAACTCACCAGCAAGAAAACAAATAGCTTGACTTAAAAATGGACAAAGGACCTGAATAGACGTTTCCCAAAGGAAGACATACAAATGGCCAAGAGGTATATGAACACATGTTCAGTATCACTCCTTACAAGGTATATGAACACATGTTCAGTATCACTGCCTTACAAGCAAATCAAAACCACTATGAGATGTCACCTCGCAGCATGAGGATGGCTATTATCAAAACGACAGAAGTTATGTTAGTAGGAATAAAAGAGAACCCTTGCATACTGTTAGTGGGAATGTACATCAGTCCAGCTATCATGGAAACCAGTATGGATGTTCCTCAGATAATTAAAAAAAGAACTGCCATGTGACTCAGCCTAATATGTACTGTGAGCTATATGGCCAAAGGAAATGAAATCAGGATCTCAAAGAGATGCCTGCTCTCTCCCATTCATCAAGCACAATTCACAGATCAACCCGAGTGTCCATGATGGGTGAATGGATAAAGAAACTGTGGTGGCTCGGCGCCTGTGGCTCAAGTGGCTAAGGTGCCAGCCACATACACCTAAGGTGGCGGGTTCGAATCCCCAGCCCGGACCCGCCAAACAACAATGACGGCTGCAACCAAAAAATAGCCAGGTGTTGTGGCGGGCGCCTGTGGTCCCAGCTACTTGGGAGGCAGAGGCAGGAGACTCGCTTGAGCCCAGGAGTTGGAGGTTGCTGTGAG
>CAUYTI010097626.1:0-59167 GCA_963575145.1 Galago senegalensis
TAACAGCCTCCAAATGGCAAGGCCAGCAAGGGCAAGTATTCAATCTACCTTGTTCCTCCCGAGCCTCAGGCTTCATCAGATAAGAACAAAGAAGTAATGGCTAACAAGGAGAGGGAAGGGCAGAGGAGAGTCAAGGGCAGAGGAGAGTCAAGGGCAGAGGAGAGGGTAGGGCAGAGGTGAGGGAAGGATCAGGTTAGTGAAGGGCAGAGGAGAGTCAAGGGCAGAGGAGAGTGAGGGGCAGAGCTGAGTGAAGGTTCAGGTGCCTGAAGGAAGGCACAGGTGAGTGAAGGGCACAGGTGAGTGAAGAAAGCTCACTGCTCAGGCAGGAAGAGCAGCTCCCTCAGACTGGAGTGGTAGTGCTGGGTTATCCTCGTTTGGAACTGAAGTCAGAGAAGCAGCCACGTGGGGTCTCCTGAGACTTCCAGGCAGGCCCGGATGCCAGCGAGATCCTTACACCCAGAAGAGACCTCTCTGACCCTAGTGTGCATGAGTACGACCCTCTGTCCCCAACTGGGCACAGGGGACAAAAGAGGAATTCAAACCAGGGTCAGGGGTTCACCCCTCACCCACAGAACACAGCTACAATTCAGCGGAGGGCTCCAGTCCTCATTCCGTGCCCCCTGAGAATGCGAGGCCCAGTGCTGCAGATGCCAAGTCAGGGCCTCCGAGAATCCCTGGGAGCCACCGGCCACCGGGGATGGCGCAGGCGGGCGGCGCCGCGCACTCCGGCCGGGCGGAGCGTCACTTCCCCAGGCGCCGGCTGTTTACACGCAGATCTCGGCGAGGAGAGCCCAGGCAGGGCGCCCCAAACCCCAGGACTCCTGCCCCGCTTTCGTTTTCCCGCCGCACTTGGCTTTCGTTTCCCCGCGGCTCCTCCCGCCGCCCGCCCGCGCCGAGTTTCGTTTCCGCGCTGCGGCCGAGGGCGGGGTCGCTGCGGCGCCCATGGCCTTCGCCGGCCTGCTCGCGCCACTCGTGCTCGGGCGTCTCTTGAGGCCGCTGCGCGGGCGGCGCGGGGTCTGCGCTGGGGCCATGACCCGGCCGCACTGCTTCGCGCTGGAGCTCCCTGACTGCACTCTGGCCCACTTCGCTCTGGGCGCGGACGCCCCCGGCGACGCTGACGTCCCGAACGCGTGTCCGGATTCCCGCCGGGAGGCGCTGCTGGGGCCCGCGGGACGCAGCTACTCCCTGTGCGCGGCTCTGGCCCCGGACTTCGGCTGCCGGTCCCGGGTCCGCGCGGCGCGGCTGCACCAGCGCCTGCTGCACGAGCTGCGGCGCGGCGTCTTCCAGCGGTGCCAGCTGCAAAGTCTGCTGTGTTACTACTCGGACGTGCAGGCCGGCGGCGCGCAGCACGGCCTCCTGCTGCAGGACCCCCTCGATGGCCTCGACACCCGGCGCGCCCTGATTCAGCTGCTGGACTCGTGCCAGGAAGCCCCGCGCCCGCTCCTGGGCGAGTTCGAGGCCGACCCGCACGGCCAACTGTGGCATCGCCTCTGGACGGTGCAAGAAGGCGAGCCGCTGCCCATGGGCAGCTTGCGGGTTGTGCCGGCCCCGGAGCCTCCGCTGCACCCGGTGGTGCCCGACCTGCCCAGCTCCGTGGTCTTCCCTGACCGCGAAGCCGCCCGGGCGGTTTTGGAGGAGGTAAGAATTCTGTCCCCAGAACTCATCCTGGTATTTGGACTTTCCAGACCAGAGTACTGCACCATGTAGTTGGCCTCTAAACGCCTCTCTTGCCTGGGTGGTTTCTTTATTCGCCTTCCCACATCAGTTAGGAAAGATGCACTACACGGCAGGCCCTGTAGTAGGCACTGTGGCTCTTTTAAGATTCTCATTTGCAAGGATCTTCCTACCGATGCATCCCTGCACCGTGCGGGGACTGCTGGCTATGCTGCAAATGCTTGCTTAGAGTTCTAGAGAAGGCCGTTGTGTAGTGCAGGAAAACAGTGTCATCTAGGAAGTAATTCAAGCATCTTGGGGTGTAGAGGAAGGTGCAGGAGTTCGGGGGTTTAAGAAATTTAGACTTAAGCGGAGCCCACGTCCTTACTGGCTGTGGATGGTGTGCAACTTACTCAGCTAGGCTACCCCATTCTCTCCTCTTTCACCTGTAAAACTCCTGTCTTGCAGTGTTGCTGAGATGATTAAGGAAACATCTGACTCATAGCAGGTGTTTAAGATCGAAAGTTCTTTCTGACCACTAGCTAAAGTAAACAGATGGGGCCTCCCAAGGATGCCCTGTGGGTGTCAGAAATATTTTAGCCATTTCTGAGCCAGCGTTACCAAGCAGTTAAGAATGAAGGATCAAACACAAGGGGTGGAATTCAAACTCTGGCATCTATTGTGTTATTTTCAGCAAGTTTCTTCAACATTCTTTTCCTCAGTTTTCCCTAATCCATAAGATAGGAATAACAATAATGTCATCTTCCCAAAGTTACCATGGAGATTGGCCAACTTAGTAAAACACTTAGAAGATTGCCTTGCTCGGAATAAGCATATAGATAATTAATAAACCAGTGTGGGGGCCTCACTGGAGGTGCTGTGAGCAGGCAGTGAGGTCATGTACTCTGAGGAGCTTTGAATTCCCAGAAGTTCTCTCTGCTGGCTTTGTGGTGGTGCAGGGTTGGCACTTTTCTCAGCCCTCTGTATGGTAAGGAGACGGTGAGATGGAGGTGCAGACTGCTCTCTTAGGGCCAGCCATGCACCTGATTTCCCACAGTTAGAACAGACTGTTCCAGGCAGACCTGCAGCTCACGGTCTCTGCTGGCACAGCCCCTCATTCTGTGCCTTGCCTGATCTCCTGCGGTGGCAGCTGCTCACCGAGGCTGCAGGCTGAGTGATCCAGCTACTCAGGATAAAGTAAAGGAATCCAATGTGTCCCAACTTCAAAATACTCTGAATTGTACAAGGCCAGCACAGTGCTCAGTGGAACTTAGTCCTTATTAGCATTTGGCAATCTTGTCCTCAGCCATTTAGATGTGGTTTCTGGCAAAGCCCCTGGGCTTCAGTGCTGACCAGCAGATGTTGTTTTGCAGTGCACACCCTTTATTCCTGAAGCCCGGGAGGTGCTTGACTTGGTCGATCAGTGTCCCAAGCAGGTCCAGAAAGGAAAGTTCCAGGTTATTGCCATCGAAGGACTGGATGCCACTGGTAAGAGAATATTACTTTATAGTTATAGGCAATGACATCTACGGATCTGTCACAAACATAGAAATTGTCCCTGCAAAACCAGACCTTATAGAGTCTGATGTGTGCCTCCACTGTGCAGCAGGGTCCCTGCCAGATAGGCCCTGGGATGCAAAGATGAGCAGGAGCCACAGTGGGAAGACCTACGCGGTGTGGGAGAGCCCAGCCCTGTGCTCTGGAGAGCACAGGAGAGCGCAGAGCCTGTCCTCTGAGGGGTCATGGGAAGTGGGGTGTGTGGTCAGGGGAGATACCGGGGTTGGGTTTAAGTACAGGGGGGAGTTGGTCAGGTGAGGAAAGTAGGCAAGGCCCTCCAGACAGAAGAAATAGTGCAGGCAAAGATATGGACTGGTGAGGAGTGTCCGGGAACTGTGGGCAGTTCAGAGGTTCCTTTGGGGACAGAATGTGAATGAACTGGGAAATGGAGGGGGGAATCTTTTGAGCTGTCAAATAGATGTCAGGATACAATGGTTGTGCCCACACACAGACCAGAGCAAAGCACAAATGGAGGAGAAGGGCTGCTCCCCCACACGCAGACCAAAGCACAAATGCAGGGGAAGGGCTGCTCCCCCATGCTCAGACCAAAACACAAGTGCAGGGGAAGGGCTGCTCCCCCACGCTCAGACCAAAACACAAGTGCAGGGAAAGGGCTGCTCCAAGGTCTTAGGACCCAGGGAGAATGGGGTGATCTGGGAGGGCACTGACGGCTGTGTGGATCGGCACAAGGAGTTTCTCTTTCCTATGTCAATTTGAGGCATGCAAATGTTTATTTTTGATAATGTAAAAGGTCATTTCCACATTGTGGCCCTTTGGGTACACAACTAGGTAGACTGGGGCACAGGCTATGGCTCCTGTCCACTGTCCTGGGTCCATTTGAGCCATCAGGCCATGCTTGGCTTTCCTGGAGACCAGCTGTTATCCCTGGCACATACCAGCTGGGCTACAGCCCAGTTGTAGTTATTGTAGGTTTTCTCAAACACAGAGGGAATTTTAACAGCATCAGTCCTCCATCCAGTGTGTTTTTTTTTTATCATTTATTTTGTACTAGAGCTAATTTAGATTTGGTGTAATTACAAGATTTATAAAAATTTAGCCTCATGACAGGCATCAAAATTTGCAAGGAGATTGCATGGGTGGCAAACAGAACATGAGTTAGTGATTCCGTCTGCCGTGTTGGTGCAGCTGTGGTCCAGCCTGTCAGCAGGGTGAGTTTGGGTAAATTTGTTAACTTCCCCAGTGCTCAATTTCTTCATCTGTGAGATGATTAAATATTAACTGATTTGCAGGGTCATTGGGAGAACTAGAAGCAGATTATGTGTGACATGAATGTTTCATAGTAGATACTGAGAAATGGTGGCTACTGTCAGGATCCCTCTTGATTACCCAAGGAAAAAGATAAGGAAAGTAAACATTTGATAATGAAGTGTATGTTAGAGAAAAATAAATTAAGTCTAAATGGACAGCAGGAGCTCAGAGAAGCTGGGGGAAATTGCCCCTGTGTAGATCGTATTCTCATCACCCATCCTGTTCTGGCCAGCAGCTAAGAAGTAGGAGACAGGTCCTGAGAAGTCCCAAGTGCGTCCCCTGAGGCTGTGCAAAGGCAGGCCAGACCAGGAGGTATAAGGCAGCCACAGCTTCGAAAGAGGACCTGGAACCCTAGAGGCACATACAGAACCTCTAAAGGGCAGGTCCAAAGGAGTGGGAGAACCAGGCTGGGTGGCCCAGGGACATGGTGAACGCTAGCTCGGGCTGAAAATAGAAAGCAGCACAGTAAAGGGGCTCTGGTATCAGCCCCCCAATACCAGAGGTGATCATTAAGTAGAAGTTTGCCTCCATGTATTCTAATACCAAACAGAGGATACCTAGGTTCCTATAGGTCTGCGGCTTATGTACTCAACTCCTTTTATTTGCAAGTTGAAAGAATTTCCTTGTTCTTTCTATGTTAATATTAACTTTTGGGTGTCACATGGTGGCTGTGGCTAAGATGGGCTATATTTTGTGTCTGACCCGCAGGTAAAACCACAGTGACTCAGTCGGTTTCAGATTCACTCAAGGCTGTCCTCTTAAAGTCACCGCCCTCTTGCATTAGCCAGTGGAGGAAAATCTTTGATGCAGAACCAACTATCATTAGAAGAGCTTTTTACTCTTTGGGGAATTATATTGTGGCTTCTGAAATAGCTGAAGAATCTGCCAAATCTCCTGTGATTATAGACAGGTATGTATAATAATGCCTGAGATTAGGCATTTTCTCCCTAACCTATACGTGTATGTGTGTACGTACACATGCAAGTAGACAACTGTGTTCTTCAAACTGTATCATGATAATGATAGGAATAATGTCTGTGATTTATTAATCACCCGCACCAGTAATGCATTGATAAATGCATTATTACGTTATACTGATACCTGGAATAATAACTTGGGTACGTGGATATTAAATGTTACCCCCAGTTTACAAAGAAGACACATCGGTCTCGGAAAGGCTAAGAAACTTGCCACAGCGACTGAGCTGGGCACAGCATATTGAGATGCTAATCAGTCTCTTCTTCACAAATCCATCCTTTCAGTGGCTCATTTGTTCACTAGTTTATTTAACACCTACTTATTGGGCACCTACTGTGTGCCAAAGCCCGTTCCTAACTCAGTGGCTTCAGTGGTAAGTAAATTAGATAGTTTTCTGCTTTCGTGGAGCAAACATAGAGTTGCAGGAAAGATAATAATCAGGTCAGCAAACACACAAGATCGTAAATGCTAAAAGGGCAAAGTAATAGGCTAGAAAATGCCTAGAGCCCCACTGGACACGACATGGGAAGGTGGTCTGAGAGGGCACTGCTAATCTGAACCCTGGTCAAAGACAGCCGGTGAGAACATTCCAGAGAAATAGGAGGCACTATGAGAGAGGAAACTGCCCAGGCAAAGCACAGACAGAGAGCAGGGGTCATACTCCATAACTGGCAGAGGCCTGGTGTTCCGGAGTCGCAGGAAGAGGAGCGCTTTCTGGTGAGCGGGGAGAGGGGCATGACTATCGAAGCTATGTATAATGTGTCGGCAAATTGCATTTGATTTGAACCGATGCAGTTTCCTTGGTGGCAGAATTGGAGAATACTAAATAGTGGAAAGAGTCTAAAATTGATGGCCAAAGGGTGTGATTATTTAGAATGAGCAGCAGTATTGTCAATGAGAGAACTCCATAGAAAACAGGTCCCTAATTCTTCCCTTGATTTTTCTTCTTTGTGTCTGTGAATTGAGTGCAATTTAGTTCTTTAAAGAGACACTGCTTCACTTTGTCAGATGAAAAGAAAAGAGCAGTTATTTGTTGTCTCGGTGGGTTTTGTTCTTGTTTAATGAAATCCATTTTAGACAACACCATCATCTAGCTGAAAAATATGGGAGACAGAGTAATTTTTGCGGGTGACTATGGTTAAGGTTGGCGACTTAATAACCCTTATTACCTTAAAAAATCTATTCTTGCTGGTGGTTTTTCTACAATAAAGAAGACTTTTAAAATTAAGATAATATCAGCCTCTGTGTTCATAGTTAGATATTTACTTCTGTGACTGTGGAGCATGGCAGAGCACAGTGCAGATTGTAGTTTGAAAGAAAAAGAAAACCTGGGCCCTGCCCAAATTTATTGAGCTTGGGGGACAATGTGCATCTGGTAAAGAAGGTGAGAGTGCAAGATTGTGAGGAATGAGCCGGGTACGGAGTACACTGGAAGGAGTCACAGCGGATTCTACAGGAGCTGCCGCTATGGTGCCCTGAAGTGCTCAAAGCACGCTTGCAGGTGGACCAGGGCTTGGAAGGAGGGATGGGGTTAGGATTGACTAACTCCCAGTTGGATTTTTTACTTCTGTCCTTTTCAATACCGTTTGCATCATGTCATGAGAATTTGAAATGATGCATCTTTAGTTATAACCTGTGCCCGTAAGAACTAAACATTGGCTTATAATAACAATATAATAACTTTTTAAGTACTTGTCTATATTTGCAAAAACTATGGAAGGAAAACAAAGCTTGCATGATTTCCACTTTGCAGATGAGTAAATTGAGACTAAATTGGCTTTAATGAATTTTGCCTACATCCACAAAGCAGATGGGGCGCAGATGGCCACGTCCTACATGGCTCAAATGGCACAGAGGATCTATTATGTGGATAGCACTGTGTGAACTTCACTGTGGAAGGTAGTTCAGTCTAAAAGGATCAAGAATTTAGGATTTTAAAGAATTGGAGCAAACATAGCAAACATAGTGTTGCAGGAAAGATAATAATCAGGTCAGCGAACACACAAGATCATAGCAGAGCACGATGATGCTAAAAGGGCAGAGTAATGGGCTAGAAAGCTCCTAAAGCCCCACTGGACACGACATGGGAAGGTGGTCTGCGAGGGCGCTGCTAATCTGAACACTGGTCAAAGACAGCGGGTGAGAAGAGAGCACCACAGTGGCCGGTGCCTATGGATTCCGCTGGGACTCCTTCCAGTGTACTCCCTACCCGGCTCATTCCTTCTCACCTTCTTTACCAGATGCCGTTAAAGATTTATTAAAGAATATTAGTAAACTAATATATTTATAATGACATCAGAAATATGACTGGTAGGTGATAGTTGTTTGGTGTTGGGTCTGAAATTTTACATTTAGTCGTTTCAAGTCCATCTACCTGTGAGATCAGACACACGTGCCTATAAAAAGATTTTCTCACTCAAGGAATTTATTATTTAATGGAGGGGAAAGAAGCTGGCATAGTTGTAAAAATCAGCTCTAGTTTAGAAGGGGGAGTCTTTCAACAGAGTCACTTGTAAAGGGGTTGGAGGGCATAGAGCAGGAGGCAGTGAATTCTGCTTGGGAGCGTCACAGGAGCTGGAGTCTGAAGGAAGAGGGGGATTTTGCTGCCTGAGAATGTCCCCCTTGCCAGAGAGAAGAGTCTGAAGACAGACTCAGGTACAGATTGGGAAGGAGGTTCTGTGTCTCAGTAGCAAATGTGAACATTTTCTAGAGGCAGTGGAAAGCCACTGGGCATTTTAAAATACAGGGCTGATCTGATTTTCATTTATGCTTTCGATTTTATTTTCCTTCCCTCAAAATATTTTTTTTAAATAGCCAGCAGAAAGTGCGGCTGACTTGCCCTGGGAGGGTTTTCATGCAGCTGTGCTGGCTTGCTGGTCTCCCTGCCTGGTGCTGCCGCAGGATGACGGGACAGCTGGGAAGGACACGGGAGGCTTCTAGCCCAGGCTTCCCAGAACATGCATTTCATCTGCGTGTTCAATTTGAAAACAATATAAGGACAGATTGGGGTTGCCAGGTTTTTATTCTGCACAGATCTGGCCTTAGAGACCAAAGGATTTCAAGACACACCTACCCTCACCTTCCACCAACCCTTCAGAGAAGGGATAAGTGGGCCCTTGGGTGCTCAGCTGGACAAGTGGAGTCCACTGCATTAGTGCTCATGTTGAATTTCATTTTTTCTAGTATTTTATAATTTTTTTATTTTATAAAACATTAATTTGATTTAATTTATATACTGGTAGGAAAGTTTCCACTCTGCCAGCTCTGGAGTCAGCGTCCCCTAGGCTGGTATTCAGTTGCTGCGGTGACTCTCCTGCAGACGGGGACATCCTGCTCCTTCTCTTCCCAGGTACTGGCACAGTACGGCCACATATGCCATCGCCACCGAGGTGAGCGGGAGTGTGCACTACCTGCCACCGGCCCATCACCCCGTGTACCAGTGGCCCACAGACCTGCTTAGACCCGACCTGGTCCTGCTGCTCACCGTGAACCCTGAGGAGAGAGTGCGGAGGCTGCAGGGTCGTGGCATGGAGAAGACCAGAGAGGAGGCCGAGCTGGAGGCCAATAGTGTATTTCGTCAAAAGTAGGTGTCCTCCAAGTGAGATGAGTGGCAGAGCAGGTGTCCCTGAAGGGAGGACGGCCACTGGTGCTCACTGTAGGAATATGAGGAAATGATATTGTTCCCAGTTTTCAAATGCAAGAAGCAATATCCTCCAAATGATGTCACGGCCACAGCACTGCCATGTTAAACCAGTGGCTATCTGGCTGGGGGTCAGACCTGGCGATGCCAGAAGTAGCATGAACCTGGGTAAGACAAGTATCTTTGTGCCTCAGTTTCCCCTGTCATAATCTAAAGGGCACAGAGCACTGGGCGCACCCAGTAGCTTTTACCTACTTGCCGCTTTCCATGTGGGGACACCATTCACTTATGATGCTGCGTAGCCCTGCACATCCCTGCGAGGAAAGCCTCAGCCACGTTGCATAGTTTATGAAACACAGGCTCAAAAGAGTAAGTAAGTGTCTAAATTTATATGCCCATTAAGTAGTAAACTGGGGTTCAAGTTAAGATCTTTCTGATTTTAAAGACATTGTGTTTGTTTTTAATTGGAAAGTTATGAGCACAATAGCAGAAGAGGGGCTGATCAGCCTTCCTGCTTCATGACTGGCTGTGAATTGGTTCTACAGCTCTGGTTTCAAAAACTAGAACAAATGTTTTAAGTGAAAGCAATGCCGGCGTCATTACTGTAACATAGTGATGTTATAATAGCAATGACGTAATAACGGCTGTGTGTAACGATACTGTGTTAAGGCGTTTCCTTGTATTAACCAGTTAAACCTCATTGCACACTTACAAGGTATTGTTTAAGTTCTCATTTTACAGAGAAGAAAACTGAGGCAAAGAGAGGATAAGAAATTTGACAAGTTCACCTAGCTACTAAGTAGGAAAGCAGAGCAGTGGACACAAACAGTATAGCTTGAGGTCCCCTATCAACCACAGTACTGCGGGACTTCCAGAAGGAAGTGGGCACCTGTCACCTGTACACACATCAGTGCTAGCTGACCTGGAAACGTCACAGGACTCGAAGTGAAAACAGTGTGTAAACTGGGGCTTTTGTGGGGAGAAATTTGTCACTGAACACGTTTGCTAAACTCTTCGAGCCCCCACCACTGTCTCTGCAGACCATTCCCCTCCTAAGGTTACTCTGAGTATTAAATGAGAAAAGTCGATCAGAATGCTAATGCTTGGCAGGTGATAAGTATGCAACCAATGCTAGGTATTAAGCCTTAGTATTAATTTGTCATTTATTAAACAAAATGCGTCAACATCTTCTGTGGGCAAAGCTTACAGATGAGTAAGGGATAGGAACTTGCTGTGAGCTGTTTATATTACAGTAGGAAAATACTGGGAGCAGGAAGAGCTGTATTAAAAAGTAGCCTTTTCATTCTGTCTGTCCACAGGGTGGAAGTGTCCTACCAGCGGATGGAGAACCCTAGCTGCCACGTGGTTGACGCCAGCCCCTCCAGAGAAGAGGTCCTACAGACGGTTTTAAACCTAATCCAAAGTCATTGTAACTGATGGTAGTCACTCTGGCCTGGTACCATATTTTAGTGGTTTAGAAGTGGTTTGAGACATCTAAGCCTGCCATTTGTTATGCAGTTTCCCTGGATATCTGTGGCACAAGCGTGTTGTGTAACAGAAAATTGGAGACCAGATGATTCAATTCTACCCCAGCCCCCATGCTCCCTTCTGACTGGTGGACCCAGGAAGCCTGAGTCGGATCATGTTCCAGTGAGAGACCAGTGTGGACATTTTCTTGGAACATATTTTTCACTCCGTAACTTCCAAATTTCTGGAAGGCTTGTCTTATCCAGAAAGTATCAGCTGCACTGAAGCAATTGATATGATCTTCCAAATCAGTGGAGACCTCCGGCCTCTCCTTCTGCCCAGACTCGTGATGATGGCATGGTGAGCCCAGAGCTGGCTTCTTCCAATCTGGTTGCCCTTCGTAATGATCATCTCAGCCCTAAATCCTATAGCCAAGTGTTCCCAAAGGGCCTGTCTACATGTCCTGGCTCCCCAAGGACACTCCTGCAGAGACCTTTATGGGCAAGGGACACTTCCAAGGAAAAACATCAATCTTGTGTCTGAGACTCAGAGCCTTTCAGATAGTGGTCTGGGTTGGCACTGCCAAGTGAGGTAGAAAGGCATTCAACCCAAGAGACCTAACTGCAAAGATACCAACCTTCTCTGAATTATATTTTGCTTATTTGACTTTATTTCCTTTGCTATAAAATATGGCTCAGGATATAATGAACATTTTTCACTGAGCTGGATGCATTTCACTCAGCTGATCCAACAATTTATTTATATTGATCTTTACATCATATGTTTGCTCAAGGGGGGAGGCCCTGAGTCACTAATTATAATCGGTGCCAAAAAGCTAAGTGCGATATTTATTGTGTATCTTCATTATGCAAATTTATCTTACTAAGCAATGGATCCTGGAATGGGATTTCTTAGTAAATTATCTTTCACTTGAATGTCTTGTGATTACACATGGAATCAGCTTTGAGATCTATGTGAATAGAAAAAGCTGGCTGAGCAAGGGGAAAAGTAATAAGCTGTGTGGCCCTCGGCAGTTGGTTGAACCATGACATGATTACCTATGATTCCTTCAGTTCTAAGAGAGATGAGTCTGTGTATTATCTTTAACCTGCCTACCATTTCTTAAGAAGATATTACCCCCAAATAATTAAATTTAAGGTCTTACCAGGTTTACCATATGGAATCTATTTTTAAAAGAACTATAGGTAATTTTTAACATAACGTATCTGTGTATCTAAACGGGTCACTGGTTTTAGTTGAAAATGTTTTTAAAGCTGACAAATAGAATGAGGGTTTTTTGCAATGTGGTATCTAATTATTTTATTGGTTTTATTTACTTTAAACATTTTGGAAAGCTTATACCAGCAGCCTAGAAAAATAAACATGCAGTGACTTCTTCACGTTCCTCACACATGAATAAGCCTGCTGTGGCTTTCTCGGCTATGTTGTTGTCCTGGGTGCAGGTTGATTTGTCTGAAAAGCGTCCCTCCAGCTCTCTTTTCAGGATTGTGGTATCTGACAGGGAAGTTTGGTTAAGGAGATGGAAAGGTGTGAGCTGGAGGCTCCGTGGAATTTGTGGTCCAAGTGCTTACAGAAAAGGGAGGGCGATGATTTTGTTTTAAACATCTTATAAATTTTAAAGTGATTTTTATGAATATTCATTGTTTATACACCTGAGCTTTTCATACAGTGAGAGGTGTATGATTTGTGAGTATTAGATAAGACAGTGTTTTATAATAGAAATAATTCTGTCAACAACTGGGCTCTTTCCACACCGACCTATATATGGTCTGCGAGGATTGGTTAAGAGTGCGTCCTACCCCCAAACTGATGACAAGGAATCATTTGCTTGGCTGTGCTCATGGTCTTGTTTACGGCAGTCCTGTGGTAGACCATTAGTTGCCTAAATATGTACCCTCTCTTTCTTCAAAAGTAACAAATAGTGTGTTTCCCTCAGTCCATGGGTGTTGAGTTCAGACTACCTTCCCAGGGCTCCCTTGTGGTGGGATGTGACCCATGGCTAGGCTCTTGCCAACAGTGCATATGTGAGCAGAAGAACATTGGAAACATCAAGGGGAGATTGTCCCTTTGCCCTTTAACTGTTCACAAAGGCTGTGCTTGGAGATGGCAGTGAGCCTTCTAAGGACCAGAAGAGAATGATGGCACCAGAGAGACGGAGAAAAACCAGATGAACAGACACCAGTACCCTAATACGGAGTCCACAGCCGCCTGGACCTCTACTTGGGCTTGTATGTGTGATGAGCACATTTCTATCTGTTCTAAGCCATTCTTGGTTTGGGTTTGTGACCCAGAACACCCGGTTAAGCCTATATGAATGTGCTTTTATATTTATTACACTCAGAGCCTAGGGCACGTCCACTAACACATGGGACAAATACTATGTTCAGTGAAGAAAAATAATCAAGACTGATCAATCATATGTAGCTGTTGACTGACTGGCTACTTAGAACTTACCAGGCTGGTCTTACAGAGTTTTCTTTCCATTCACTGGGCAGAGACACCTGAAGAGAAGGACCTATGACACTGTGTGAAACCCTGAAAAGCCATCACACCCAGCACAGTAACATCATGTGAAAACCCTGGAAAGCCATCACACCCAGCATGGTGACGCTGTGTGAAAACCCTAGAAAGCCATCACACCCAGCACAGTGACGCTGTGTGAAAACCCTGAAAAGCCATCACACTCAGCATGGTGACACCGTGTGAAAACCCTGAAAAGCCATCACACCCAGCATGGTGACACCATGTGAAAACCCTGAAAAGCCATCACACCCAGCATGGTGACGCTGTGTGAAAACCCTGGAAAGCCTTCACACCCACCCAGCACAGTGACACCATGTGAAAACCCTGGAAAGCCATCAACACCCAGCACAGTGATGCTGTGTGAAAACCCTGAAAAGCCATCACACCCAGCATGGTGACACCCTGTGAAAGCCCTGAAAAACCATCACACCCAGCACGGTGATACCATGTGAAAACCCTGGAAAGCCATCACACCCAGCATGGTGACGCTGTGTGAAAACCCTGAAAAGCCATCACACCCCAGCACGGTGTCAGTCACAAAGTTAGTCAAGTCATGTTTCTTTTTTAACGCTTAAAATGATAGCCAAGACATAAGTTACACTAGAAAATTAGGATGTAAAATGAAATATTAATTATGAGATATGTACAATAATATTAACTAGTTTAAATATTTTTTTTTGGCTAGGGTTGGGTTTGAACCTGCCACCTCCGGGATATGGGGCAGGCACCCTACTCCTTTGAGCCATAGGCGCTACCCAGTTTAAACATTTTTTGAAGTCATGTACTGCATTGTATCTCCCTAGGCCAACGTGGAGTTCCAAAGTCCTACCTCAGTAGTTCCCAGTGCTGGTTATGCTGTTGTCTCATAATCTTGTCTGATCTTTTGGTTGCTTCAGGTGGGGTGATGAATCTAGTCTTTATTACCCCATCTTGACCAGAAACACAAGTTCTCAACAAGCAAATAAAGTTACAGCAGGAAAAACTAACTTTTGGAGAACAATAAGCACTTTATGTGAGGCCAGTGTTCTTGGTAGCTAAGCAGATAGTAGGTGATGGTGAGAGAAGCTCTAGCTCAGACATCTACAGACAGGACACAGAGCACAGCTTCTGCTCTGACACTCAGAAAAGTTAGCCTCATTTCATACCTTATAAGTAAGAATAAAACATATTTTATGAAAGATTTTTAATGTATGTTAATATAGTACCAATGTGTAGTTAAAATTCAAAAGTAGGAATTTCCCTTTATCTTTACATAGAGATACTTGCAGCTTGTACATAGGTTCAAAGTGCATAAGTCCCTGCATTGGCAAGGGTGCACTTCAGTCAAAGCAAGGCCACTTCTGTGTGGACACACCAGATGTTAGAGTTGACTCATGTTCAAGTGGAGTGTATGCTGATAGGTAGATGTATTTAAATTTCCGCAAATGTGGCACTGTAGCTACAGCCATTTTAACCATCAGATTAGATTGGCAGATCCAGACTGAAAATCCCATTTACATGAGAGTGTCAGGGCACCATTCATCAGTATAATGCAGGTACTCTGGGAGGCCAGGGTGCTCTCGACCTTCAGCTTTCACGTTCCCCCTCACATTCCCATTCATGTGTTATGTCTCCTTCGGTTGTGAAACCCAGAATCAGTGAGCTTTGCTTCACTTTGACAAATGTATCCACAGACAGATTAATTTCAATATTCAGGCTTATGTAAATACAGATTTATTCATTTGCTTAGTGATTTTCTTTGTTGTGAGCAAGGAGAGGAGAAATGAATGGTGGCCTTTTTTTCTAGGAAAGTATTAATTTTTTTTCCTCATTTTAAAAGTATACAGAAGTGTAGTCATTTCATGAAATTCATCCAGTATACAGCTGCAGTAAATAAATAGAAGGAAATAGGGTACCCATAGCTTAGTGGTTAGGGTGCCAGCCACATGCACTGGGGCTGGCGGGTTCCAACAGGGCCTGGGCCTACTAAACAGACAAACAAAAAAACCAGCCAGGCACTGTGGCAGGTGCCTTTAGTCCCAGCTACTAGGGAGGCTGAGGCAAGAGAATTGCTTGATCCCAAGAGTCTGAGGTTGCTGTGAGCTGTGACACCACAATACTGTACAGAAGGCAACAAAGTGAGATTCTGTCTCAATAATTTATATATATATATATACATATATATATATATGTAGAAATACTGTCCTTTTATATTGCCCTTAAATTATCGGATTTGACTCATGTGAAGCCCAGGTTAGTAGAAGCAAACAAGTCCAGTCCTCTGGAGTTTATCACTTAAAATAATGACTTTTCAACAATCCCTTTAGGTAATGCACACTCTTTAAGAGAAATTGTTTGGTGTCCGAGATTTCTGCCTTCAAAGACCCACTTGGCCTCTCCCCAGAACAGCAACTGCATGTTGTGTGGGGCTGAGAGCAGCATCTGGGCAACCGCGGGGGTGAGGAGGAGGGAGGACCCCGGACACGTTATCCTCTCTCCACCTGGGTGTCCACTTTCCGGCTGCCATAGAGAGTTGACACTTCGGTCTGGTCGTCCCTGGTGACGAACGTGGCCTCAGCCTGGGGCTCTGTGGAGTTTGGAGTTCCTGCACCTGTCTTCCTTCCTGTCCTGCCAGAGCAACCTGCTCCCAGCCCGTGCACTGTGTCCCCTCACCCCGCGGGGGCTTCCTATCTGCCCTCCACACTCCCCTTGTTGAAATGGTGCTCTGAGTCCCAGAACAAAGCCCAGAGAGAGGAAATGGGGTGGGGGGGTGCTCACCATCTTACACTTTTCCCCCTTAGGAAATGAATAGAACCTTCTGTTTGCCCACCAGGTTTTGCATTTCAGAATGACCTGAACTTGGCAGTGATGCCCTTTGATGCGAGTCTCCTTCCATGCATTTTTGCTGGGCAGTTGTGAAGGTCACGTGAAAACCTACATGTCCTTGAGTGTTTGCTGATTTTCTTGGATTGTTTCTCTGATGAATTCTACTTTTTAATTTTTTTCTCTTCTCTTTTCCTTAAGATTTTATTATTCAGACATTGGACACCCTGCAGTAGTTTTCTAATTTCCTTATCTTTTTCTCATGTATTACTTTGATCATATCTTTATTTTGTAAGATTTCTTCAAGTTTTTGTGTAAAATCTTATATTAAAAACTTCATTTCTTCTATCAAGTTTCAAAATTCCAAAAGCCATCCCTTCTTTTCTTCCCTTTCCTCCCTTCCTCCCACCCCGCCTCCCCCTCCTCCCTCCCTCCCTTTGTTCTTTCATCTTTCTCCTTATTTAAGGATCTTTTAAAGTATCTTCTTATTTTCTTCTTGAATGCCCTATTCTTACTTATCATTCTGAAACTGTTAATCATTGCTTTGTTTGTAGTTCTTCCCACAGTCTCAGATTCCTTTGAGGACTTCTCATTGTCTATTTCTTGTACCTGCGTCTTGTAAGTGACATGCTTTTCTCAGGTTCTGCTAGTTCTTGGCAACTGCTCACAAGGACTGGGAGGCTGACCACCTTATGGGAAGCTTTCCTCCCATCCCGTGAAGCCCTCGTCCTCGGGATTGTTGCAGTTGACACCCCCTTTACCTGCTCACTCTTTAAAGCGCACATTTATTACAACCCCTCTTTGTGGAAAGTCTCTCTCTCCCAGGGCCAACCAGGGCTGTCATTAGAGCAGATGAAATTCGGCCAGCATGGTGTTATCCTCATTTGATTTCCCTTTTCAAAGAAACCCCTCAGATTATTAGACAATTGAGTATGTGTACATCTGGAGTCCCAATCTCTCCAGTTACATCACACTCCCCAGCCCTCTCTGTTCCCCTACAAGAAGAAGAAAAATAAGAATAAGCAGGTCCCTGCATGGAGGGTCAGATGTACACACTGTGACCCTCCCTGGGACTGGTGTAGGTGAATACAAGCCAGGGGATGATTTCCTTTGCCTGGGGTGTCTACAGGAGGTTCACAGAGACGGAGTCAGAAAGACCTCATCTAGAATAGGCATACTGTGTGTTAGACCAGATTGAAATGGGCGTTAGAAACGTGCTGAGCATTGTGTTACTTGTCCTATAAGTCAGGTGTTCTGACCCAGTAATTTTCATAAGTGAACTTATTTTAATATGCTTGTGGGCATAAATTAAATACAAAACATCTAATTTGGACCTGTGTTGTTTCCTTTGGAGACCCTGCATTGATCTAAATCTAGTTTGCAGCATTTCATTATTAATCTTGAATTTCTTTGAGCAAGTAAAGTATAGAAGACATTTATGTGGAAACTTGTAACAAATTGCATTTGGCACAATCCCCGGGTACTATTTAGTTATGCTAGCTCTTTTTCTCTGTTTTGTTTGATGAGTAGTTAAACCAATTCCATGTAGAGCAAGTACAAGACGTGTCCACTAGAGGGAGGAGAAGTGCTAATTTTGAGCTTAGGAGGTAGCTGCCCCCTTGCTGAGATATCACTTCTCTCCTTACACACAAACTGGGCTTGGAAAAACAACAGTAGTTCCTTTCGTTTTTATTTAAATGTCTGCCCCTCTAATGGGAAAACAAAGGACAAAATGTGGAACATTTCTAGGTCAAAGTAGCAAATCTTTGAAAGTGGCTAATTTCTTGCTTCAAGAATTCTAAATATAGCCCTGGGGTCAGAAAAATATTCAAAGAAAGACCTTAGTGATCAGAGAATTCAATCTCTTGCTTTAATAGTTGTGAAAAATGAGGCCCATAGAGGGAGCTGCCCTGCCCAGGTCATATAATTTGTTAGTGGCAGATGCATGAAGTATTAGGGGTTCTGCAGATCTTCCCAGCGCTCTTTATAATGCAATGGACCGTGCCAGCCAGTCTACTGCAGTAAATGTGCCTGCGTGCATGCGTGCGTGTGTGTGTGTGCGCGCGCCTGTGAGTGTGTGTGTGTGTGTGCGCGCGCGTGTGTGTATAATATATACTTGCATTTTCTTCCTGCTGAGGTTTACGATTTGAGATCTGGCAGTGAGAAACAATCTGGGACTTTCCTGCATCCTTGTTTATTTGTTCTTAAAATCTCCCCACCTTTCTCCCCTCATTATATTTATAAAACTGGATGCAAATGGCACTGCTTATATCGGATTATACAGCTAATGGATTCTGCAAGGTCCAACCTCGTGTAATGATTGAGCAATCACCCAAATACCATGGTTTAGAAAACACATCATAAACTTTTCTGTGGAGTTTCCAAAATTTTCATTAACCTACATGACATTAATGGTTGGGCTTATTTTGCCATGATTGAGGGTGTGACCTATTTCTCTAAAATAATGAGGCATTCAGGGGAACTATCAAACTTCACTTTTGGCTGAACCTTGTCTGTAACCTCTTCCAAATCTAATGCATTTACGTTCATTTTTTAGGTGGGAAAGATTATTTTCTGAGTTTTAATAAAAAACAGACAATTTTCAAACACTCCAAATTCTCTATTGTGAAGTTGGGGTTAAAAAACTCTATCAACGAATGTGTACTCATATGAGGGCATAGCAAATTAGTTCTTGCAATATTTTCCATAGTAAGAACTTTCATTGAGAAGTTCCCCTCTAGCCTCAAAATATCCTGACTAGTACCTTGAACCTATTTCTACCTGAAGAGAACTTACAAACTTACATTAAAAGTTGGGGTTAGGAAGTTGGATTTACATTTATAAGGTGAAATGTGAGCAGATCTGTAGTCATTCTTTTAATTAAAAAGTTATTAATTCTTACTCTTTTACGTGCATGGCTATGAAGTAATGAACAAAGGGACTCCTGGCTGCAAGCCGAGGCAGGTGTCATTTCCACCTGAGTGGATACACAACCTTTGAAACTTGCACTTCGTAAAACTTGAGTTTTTCTGTTTGCTAAAGATAAAGATTAGACTGGAACAGGACAAGAGCCCCCCATTTCTGGTGGGCCATGACTTCAATTGCATAACAAATGGAATTTACTTACAGTCCTGACACCTGTTTAAGGTTTAACGGGATCGTAATGCAGGATATTCTTTTTCTGGGCCTTCTTGTTACTGTTATAATGACTTGGAAAAGCGTGGTTTTGTTATATGAGTTCCTCAGTGCATTGATTCCCATAACACCTTAAGTAAATCATGGGGTATGGAAGGAACCCCCTTTAAGTTCCCCAGAGAAATCAACGTGACTTATAACTTGTCTAACCAGTGACCATTTCTCTCACTCCCTCTCAGTCTGGCTCACTTGATCTCCCAGGGAAATCCCACAGTAATCTCTTCCCAGGTATTTTTGCTGTCAGAACACTCTACCGCCCCCTGCAGTCTACACTTTGTGCAGCATCCCATACCATCAGTACAAACCTCCATTCACATTGACTTACCCACCCGTTCATCACACTTGGGGCTTTGTTCAGGCCTCTGTTGCTCCTAAGAGAGCCCTTCCACATCACTCAGTCTCAAAATGTGCCTTTCATCACTCTCCTTCCCTGGGCTCCAGCTCATTCCTGCCTGTCTGCATCTGTGTCTGTGCCCAAGCCTGTGTCTACACAACGTCCACCGTCATTACCACACCTGCATCTCATTCACAGCCACATGGGCACCCAGATCCACATCTCTGTCTAGACCCCCCGCATCTGTGTAACGCACACCTGTGATGTGCGTGTCTGTGTGAGGGCAGAGACTGTGTTTTGCCCATTGTTACAATCTTAGTGTCTAGAGCAACGCCTGGCAAACAACAGGAGCTCCGTGAATATTTTTACAATGACTGTGGACATTTCAAACCTGAACCGGGATTCGGGGTTTGGCTCTTACTAGCTCTGCCGTAGTGGACCGGCTGTTTAACTTCACTGAGACTTCACTCACTCATTTCTAATTTAAAAACGTCATCATTTCCCTCAAGGGTCTGCTGTGAGGATGGGATTAGAAATGATTGTGAAAAGGACCTTTCTCAGCCCTGGCCAGAAAAGGCCCCTAGTTGAGGTCAATTCCCTTTTTCCTCCTCCTGTTTTGTTGACACACCCCGATTTTCATGCGTTTTCCAGCATCAAAGTGAAGCATACCTATTAGCATTCACTCTTGGTTGTTTTGAAAGTCAGAGGACTGAGAGTCCCCAGCTGCAGAAGATCAGACAGACTTCAATTTCCACAGGAGAAGCTGTCACAAAGCAGAGTAGATTTACCCAAGACTTAGAGCATGGCGGTGGAAATGGATTCTTCCCCAAAGTCAAGAACAATAGTGCTTCATTATTTAATTGTACCAGTAGAGAAAAATTGAGGGTTAAGGTCTACACTTCTGCCATCTAGGTATCATGAGCTGAAGCTTCACCTCACCACCCAACACAAGTGACCTTATTTTGTTGATTAAAAACTTTTAAAAAGGACTCTTTCTTTTTATAGTTAAAAATGAAATACTCCTGAAATGGAGAATGTGCTTCCCTTGGAAAGAGTGCCCACTCTAGTGAACAAAGAAAAGACTAGCAGACATGTGCTAAGAGTTTCACACTCTGCATCAGTGTGTATATGGCTCCTACCAGACTGACGAATCAGCTCCTACTACTGGGTCTGTCTCGACATCAGAGAGCCAGCCCGAGGTTGTGTGGCTGATGAGTGATGTGTCCTGGAATTCATCACACTCCTCTGATTCCAGAGCCAATGAAGGCTCCCAACCACTGGGCCGTGGTGCTCACAAATGATGACAAGTCAGCCTCAAGTGATGGTTGCATCCAAAACACAAAAACCAAAACCAAATAAATAAATCCCAGAAGTGTGTAGCATTATATTTGTGGAGTTTTATTATCATTATTCACAGGTTGCTTTTTTATAAATCATCTGAGTTTTTCCTTTGTAGCCATAGCATAAGATGGTATCACTTTTCAGTTAAAGCGTGAGAAGTCACACAACTCTCATGAAGGTCTCCAGTTAATAAGAAGTGGAGCCTGGAATTCTGCCTCCTGCAGGTGGTCCAGGGATTTTCAACCAGTGCTGTGGCACCCTGGAATGCACTGAGATGTTAGGGGAGCCACAAACATTCTTAGAGATCATTAATTAAATTATTTTCAGAAGAAGTTGAGAGCACAGTTAAGTACTTTTTAAAAAACTCTTCTTCTTCTTCTTCTTCTTTTTTTTTGATCAACATAATTTAAGTGTGCTGTGGAAATTTAAGTACAGGTTCAAGTGTGCCGTGAGTAAGAGGTTGGAAAATATCTACAAGGTAGATCCTTGCGCTTTCTAACATTGCTCTGGGCCTTTCCAGAGAGAATACTTCTGCTCCATAGTCACAGACTCAGGTGTGCGTTTACAGATCCATTCCAACCTGGGTCACTTCAGCGGCTGCTGGGAGCACACGGTGTTTAGACAAACAAAGACATAATGTCTGTCTGCACCCAGCTTTAATTCTGGGGGACAGACAGGTATCAAAGAAGCATCCCCAGAGGATGTCAGGCGATGTCATTGCTGTGGACAAAAGTCACACACGTGAGGGGGACGTGCACCGAGAAACAGTGAGGAAACGGTGGGGACTTTAGATCAGGTGTGTAGGAAGTTCTCTTTACTAAAGAGATGTTTGGTCCCTCCAGGAAGTGTAGAAACCAGCCAGGGGACTAACAGGCTTCCAGTGGCTGCAATGGCACAAATTATTTACGGTGTCAAAGAAAAAATTCTTAAAGAGCCGTCTGTTTTCTGAATGTGGGGAGCTGTCTGCTGCACATTGAGCTGTGTTTGCTGAGAACAGTGATTCACAACCAGAGGAGCGGCAAGTCGCAGGCCCTGGGGGCCGGCACCCCGCTGAGCCGCAGGGACAGAGGAGCTGGTGTGTCCTGGCTGGGAATCTGCCCCCTGCCTCCTCTCTAAGACCTGGGCTGAGCTGCTTTTGGCTTAGTCTTTCTGGAAAGACTGCAATCTTCCTGGCAGATATCACGCATTTTTATCATACTTCCCAGAAGCACTCAGATTCTCAGGGTCCATATACGTGAATTATCTATAGAGCAGTTAAATGTCACGAAGTTACACAAGCCTTTTTAATTAATAGGATTCATAAGTGCTCACTGGAAGTCAGTTCTATGGAATCCATTTTTCCCCCTACTTGACATTTATGTAGCCTCTTTAACATTTAAAATATATTATCTCATTTTATTGTCACTACAAGCCTGTGAAGTAGTTCAGTGGAGAAAGATATTACCCCTTTTCTCCATCTCTCTCTTCCTTCCTCTCTCCCTCCCTCCCTTCCTTCCTTCTTTCCTTTTTCCCCTCCTCCCTGCCTTAGGAAATACAAAGATAAATGGTATTTGATAGGATGGAACATGCTGAAATTCTAGTGACCTGGCTCTAAAAATAACGAGATACATTTTCCATCCATCGAAATCAACAAATATTCACAGAAAACAGAATGTTTGCTTGCATAGAAGAGAATATAAGACAGCCCCCCCCCCCGCCCGCCCCCCCTGCCCCCCCCATCCCCCCCGCCCGCCCCCCCCCCCCCGCCTGCCCCGCCTCGAGAGTGTAAAAAGACGCAAAGCCTGTCCAAACGCCGCTTGGGAAAATGAGTCAAGAAGTTTTAAAATGTGTTTACCTTTTGACACCAAAATTTTAATTGTGAGAAATCTCCCCAAAGACACAGTAGTTAGAACTGCAATAAAAGTTAATAAGCCCAAAATATTTATTTCCGCATTATTTATGAGGGCAAAATTTCCAATAAAGTTAATTGGTTAACCTTAGGGAATGGTTCAGGCCGGCTACAAGGCAGCGGTTGGATGAAATATTAATTATGCCATCTTTGGGAACAGGACATTCTGCTCTCTGGAGGAAAGCTTGGCTGCACCCAGCCATTGGGGAGAGACAACTTGACCTCCTGGCCTCTTACTTCTTGCCAGAACAATCCCCAAACCCCAGAGGTGGGGGCAGGTGAGAGCTGTGTGTGGACTAGAACCAGTGGCGTCGGCTGTTGGGGCAGGAGACAGCTTCTTCTGCTCACTCTGGTGAAATCCCTTAAGAAAGCCACATCAAGGCTAGGTCTGGGGTGGGGTGCTGGCTCTGGGTGGCGGCGTTGGGGCCCTCGCTGTGACGGACGATGCTCTGTGGGGTCCTTTTTGCTCTGAGGGTTCCAGGACCAGGTGGGTCATTAGCTAGCTGAGTAAGTGGAATGACCGATGGCCCCTCTGATCTTGGACTCCTGGAGTCTGGGATGCCCCCTTTACATCATGATCCAAGTCCCTGCTGCCCCAACGTGTCCTCCTGTGGAATGACCTTGGAGTTGTCTTTACGCTCTTTCCCTTTGCCACCTTCATGATGTATGTGTGAAATGTTGCCCTGACCCGCCAACAACTAGAGTAATCCTTCCAGAAACAGCCCCTGCCAGCATCCCCTACTGGGAAGTCCTTTCCTTTACTTCCATCTTTGACTGCTGCTTCCTACTGAGCGGGTGCATGGCCCACGGTCTCCCTCTCACCCCATCCTTCTTTCCGATCCCTGCTCCAAGTGAGCTTCTGAAGTGGACGCTGCCCCAGTCCTCTGGGTGCACCTGCCTGCCTTCCTCTCAGTTTTCAAGGAACTACATCTGCCACAATTTAACCTTCTGTTGACCTTGGTTTCAAATCTATTAATTCTTTTAAAAATGTTTTGCTCATTTTTTTTGAAGTAATAAATATATATGCTAAAAATGAAAAGAGAGTATAAGAAGTATACAATGAAAGTGAGTCTCTCTCCCACCGCAGACCCTGAGCCCCCTGCCCAGGGCTGACGCGCACTGTTTCTTGTGTGGCCTTCCAGAGCATGTCCGGGCTCTGCATAAGCGTACACATTCTGGTTTTCTTTGTCAAATCACATGGTGGCTCAAAGCACATCTAAAAATATAACTTGGAAGATACATACCTTAGAATCTTTGCACATGAGAACACAGCTGCCTTATTTATTTTACAGCCCTGCAGCGTTTCGCTGTGTACATGGATCCGAGTCTGTTGAATGGCGTCTCCACTGTTGTCCCCACTTATTAGCTGTAATAATCAATGCTGCAGACGAGCATCAGCGTGTGTATGTCTGTGCATATGTGTGCATGTACACTAACGTTTGCACGTCCCTGTGAATGCACCTGTAAAATAAATACATGACCAAGTAACTGCTGAGGCAAAGAATACATTCATTTTATTCATTTTTAACTTGTTTAAAATTGATCACTTTGGCATGCAAAAAAGTAGTCACACCAACAGTGTATAACATTCCTCCATTTTATTGCTTGTGAACCATATAAGCAAATAATCCTATTGCATTTTTTAAATTACACTGTTAAAACCTAAGCAAGTCTGAACGTCAATATGTGTCTAAGCCTCTTGTCTTCTGGCTCTTCAGAACTACACCAGTCTTCCTCTTGGGTCTCTGTCCTTTTAAGAATACCAGCTAGTAAGACTCGTTTATATACATACATAGCAGTTTAGGCCCTATGTAAGGTCCCTGTTTTCCCAGTCTGGCTTCATGTGATTTTTTTCTGGAGAAGTGTTAAATTGTTTAAGGATTGAAATATTTTAATTTTTTCCTGAATGGCTTCTGACTTCTATGCCTTACTTAGAAAATTTCTCAACTCCAAGGTAAATTTTTTATATCCTAATTTTCTTCCAGTTTGTGATTTCATTTTTTTACTTCTATTTTGTAATCCCATGGAAATTATTTTAGTGTTAGAATAAGCATCGATTTTTCTCTTCACCTCTGTGGAGTCAGTCGTGTTGGAGGCAGAGCTGCATTTTGCATTAGAAAGCTACTGAAGATGTAATAAAATATAAGGAGTGTCCACGGCAGGAAGTACCTGGACAGCAGAACCGCTGGGAGTGACTGCTCAGGGCACTGCAGCAGACTGGCCAGCATTCGGAGGTGGTCGTCATAAGGAACAAGGCCTGCTATACTGGTATGTACAGGTGGTGCATGTCGGATATGACAATTAGGTCAGCTTGAGGAGGTGGTCAGGGCAGGGAGGTGGTCAGCTACGGAGGCTCTGAGTCATAAGCAGTCCCTTGATGTGCAGGTTACCGTGCTGAGCAAACTCTCCAGAAACTTTACTCATTTTAATCCCACAACCCTGCAAGGTGTGAACTATTATCTCTTTTATATGTAAGACAAAGGACTGTCTTGAGGTCATACGTCTTATAAGTGGCAGGCCTGGGGCCTGATGTGAGTCTGTGTGTCTTCAAAACCTAAGGTTTTCCAATTTCCATTCCTGCCAGGAAAGGAGGAGACATATGTGGATTGATGCATGGAGAGATGGAGCAACTTCCTTCCAGTCCGCTAGCTGGAATTTATAGTCCTAAAGCTTCAGTCTTTACATTAAATATTTGGTTGAATTGGATTTAAAACCCCTTCCCCATCCGCTGAGCCCGATGAGGTAATACTCATAAATGTTGGGTGTTGGCTTCTGTCCCTGTGCAGGAGATATGGGCTCTTAGTGGCGATAATTTCCTCCTAATTGGTTGTAACTAATGCGCTGCCATCCCGGAATGTGTCACTTACCGAAATGTACCTTAGCAAACGGACCATGTTCTCCATCTAAATGTAAATTTACACGTGCTAATACACAGCATGGCCAGAGGCCATGGGATTAAGAAGAGAGGGGGCCTGAAGGGGCAGTAGCTGACCTTGCTAAACCTCTTCTGGGTCAGGGAGGATGGCGAGAACAGCTTGGAACTGGGGGTGAGGGACTGGTGGAGAGGTAAGCTTGTGTGTCTCTGGGCTTGCCGGGGTCTGCCTCGCCTGTTGGGTTAGACTTGTTTAAGGATAGGAGGCTTGGTTAGACTCGTGGTTTCAGACTCTGCTCTGTGGGGGTACCTGGGACCACTATACAAAGGGCAGGCAGCGAGCCCAGAAGGAGCCAACCCTCTGCTTGGAATGGATCGGCCCCAGCTCTCTGCTTTACCTGCCTGGCGTCTCGGGGCTGCAGGGCTAACAGCGCCATGAACGCTGGGCTGGGCCCTCTCCAGGGTGCCACCGGTGCTGATTCCGAGCTCTTGGTCCCTGTGGCCTGTGGTCAAGCACTTGCTGGGATGAGAGTGGGCAGGACAGACCTAGCGAATGCTGAGCCTCCTGCTCCTGAGCAGCTAGGGACAAAGCAGAGGTGCAGGGGAGGTATCGGTGGAAAGAGAAGCCATGGCAGCAGCCTGGGTTAATCTTGGCCCTCGGGAGGAAGTCAGCAGACTTGGGGCAGCCAGCCCAGCCTCTGCGAGAGAAAAGAACGCAGCAGAGGGTGATGGGGGCACCTGTGTCCCTGCGCAGAGCTTGTGGGCCTGGCAGAGGGCGAGGACATGTGCAATCCCCGCCCGCTCCAGCTGGCTGACTGTAGGCAGCTTTCTGGGCCAGGGAGGCTTCCAGTTCCAAGAAGGGAGGGCAGGAGCCTGTGGGAGGGTAAAGAACATACCGGGAAATAGAGGTGACACATGAAAGTTTGTGACGGGGAGATCTTTGCTTTCTTTTTGTTAAAAAAAAAAAAAAGTACTGTTCTCTCTGTCTCTCTACCTCCCTCTCCATCTCTCTTTCAACCACATTCTCCCGAGCTGCGACACTAACTGCTCCAAGGTCTAAAGCTTTCCACACCAGTGTGGCAAAGTAGTACCCAAAGTTTTGTTGCCAGGGTGAATTCCTGATGCCTTGGGGCCAGGCTGAACGTTATAAGCTTCAAAGAGCCAAACTTTGCGGAAGAAGCACGCTTGGAAGAGGGAGGTGAGGGGGAAAAATAATGAACGCAGAAAGATACGCAAGGAATCTGGTTTCTGTCTTTCACAAAACTAGTGGGAAGGTAGCAAATTACTTAACCTGTCCAGTTTTCATTTCCCACGCCATGAAAAGGGGATTCAAATTACTTCAGATTTCTAAAGCTAATACTAATATCTACCTTCTAAATTTGCTTTGAGAATTGTTAGGAAATTGCTTTCTTATCTAACATATCTAAAATGTTTGTTCGATCGATGGCCGCTCTGTTTCCCCCCGGCTAACACGCACCCTAATGACTGTGCGGAGAGGCGCCCTTGTTAGCACTGTGTAATATGCGCTCGGTCCCCGTGGACAGAGCCCGCTGCACACGTATTGTGTTGTGTTGGCACGCAATTTTCCTGGACTCGTGAAAAGGTCAAAGAAGAGGATTTTGAAGAAAGAGTTAAGAGACTTGTTTAAGTCTCATAAAGGCAGTTTTTCTACCTTCTGATTCTTATCTTTTCCCCTTGCCTTTTCACTCGCCTTTCCCAGGAAATCTTCCAAATCACGTGGACGCGTGGAGGACGTGTGGGCAGCAGGACGAGGGCTCCGGTCCTGCCACTCTCCTCTCTCCTCTCCACTTCCCTTCCTACCGGGCATCCACTTTTCAGAGGGGTCAACGTGCTGGACACAGTGATTCTGAAGTCCATTCGATTCCTAAGTAAGTTCTGTGATTCTCTTCTGCCTGCATCCCAAGACCACGATTTCTACACTAAAATTAAGAGGCAACTTTTGGATGAGTCCAAACTTCCAATGGAGAAAACTGAAGGTGATACAGGTTAATATTTGATGTTCGTGTGGCCTGTGGCCGGGCCCCTTCCCAGGAATTTCTGTTGACTTGAGTTGATTTCCCAGACTATTGCGATGCCTTATGCTCTGGCTTGTGTTTTTGGTGTTGTAAATTCTATTCTTTCTCTGGGCAGTGGGGTGTGGCCTGGGTGGTGGGTATAGTGCTGTGCAGACCCACCTGGGCAGCCTCTGGAGACAAGCCCTGGGTTTCCTTTTCTAACTTTGAAAATGAATGATTTAAGACTGAGAAAGTGTTTCTGCTGAATTTTCAATCTCAGCTCTTATAGTCTTAGTATTCAAAGTTTAATTTCGCTCTTTGAATAGCCCCACAAAACCTTTTAAAATTTTAATTGTGGTAAAATACACATCACATAACATTTACGTCTTAACCACTTGGGAGTGTAGAATCTAGCAGGGTTAAGTGCATTCACGTTGCTGTGGACCCATCTCTGGGACTCTTCATCCTGGGTTACCCAGAGGTCCTAAATCCAATGACAGCGTCTCACACCACAGAGAGGGAAGAGGAAAAAGCCATGTGGAGACAGAGGCCAAGGTCAGGATTACACAGCCACAAGCCAGGAATTCCTGGAACCACTGGAAGCCGGAGAACCAAGGAGGGATTCTGCCCTGGAACCTGGGAGGGAGCGTGTTGCAGCCAAAGCCTGATCTGGGGCTCTGGCCTTCAAAACAGCGAGAGAATGCATTGCTGTTGTTTAAGTCACTAACTCAGTGGCGTTTTCTGTGGTAGGCGTAGGGTCCTCATATGCCTTCCTGCCTTCCTGCCTGCTCCCTTCCGTGCTAGAGGCTTTCCTCTAATGATGGGTGTCCTCACATGTCAGATCAGAGGGCACTGTCAGGAAACTGAGCAGCCGGGCAGCTCTCAGGGTGTGTATGTGTCCCTGTTTGTGTGTGCCCAGGCATGTGTGCATGTGTATCTGTGTAGTGTGTGTGTCGTGTTTGAGTGTGTACATGCATGTGTGTCCCTGTGTGAGTGTTGTGTCCATGAGTGTGTGTATAAGGATGAGGGGTTGTTATGTTGCTTGGTGGCAGGGCAGAAACCCAGCTATCCTTCGCAGAAGCGTCCTTCATTTGTTCCTGCTGAGTCAGGGAATAGAGGAATGGGACCCCTGGCTCTGCAGACTTCCTCAGAGTTCTTTGCTCAGACTGGCTGGTGCCCTGGATCTAGGTCCTTTTGTTCACATCTCTAGAATGGTCATGGGGAGGGGAGGTTAGTTCCCCCCTGTCATGAGGTAGGATAGGGGGAGTCAGAGTCCACTGGCCTCTTCTTCTTTTTTTTTTTTTTTTGCAGTTTTTGGCTGGGGCTGGGTTTGAACCCACCACCTCCAGCATATGGGGCTGGCAGTGCCCTACTCCTTGAGCCACAGGTGCTGCCCACACTGGCCTCTTCTAGAAACTTCCACCCAACCTGTCTACTTTCGCCCAACCTTGAGGAACTGTGTGGCTCGAGTCCAGGGCGCTCTTGGCTGTGTGAGTCCTGGACGCACTGGAATGTCTTGGCTCTCAGTGTTCCTGTTTGCTGAGTCAGGTGATGCTTCCTGGGCTCTAAACATTTGTGACTTCTCTTTCTGGTCTTGTCTTCTTCCTGTCCCCGCTAACTTGGAATGTCAGTGACTTTACATCTTTACCATCATTTTAACTGGATTTTAGGAGAGTAAGGATATTTAATCTACCTGTTTAACCAAAAGTTCTGGAATCTTTCTACAAAAGCTAAGTTGAATCCCTGGGACTGAATGAAGGGGAGCAGCTGAGGAGATGCTGGCTTTGGCAGGGGAGAGGGAGGGAGGGGATGGCAAGCTTCAGAGTATCTAGCATTGTGATTGCTTCCCAAGCACTTTGAAATTTCACTTCACTTAAAGAGAAACAGGGAATGTGGAAACAGTAGAACATAGAAACAGCTGACTCACCCTTGAAGAAAAAACCCAATAGGTCTTACTTAAGAACATAACTTTAAAAAGAATTCAAACTTACAAAGAGAAAGGTGTTAGGACTGGCGTGCTGGTCCCAGGACACCTCTCCCAGATCCTGCCGTGACACCTGCTACATTTACACCATGGCAATTAGCAGCTGCAACAAGAAGTGTTCCCTCTAACCTGGCCAGTTGTTAAATGTTTACCAACACGTTAGTGCCTGTCATGTGTAAGCAGATAGACACACACACACACACATACCCTTATAGGGTTTAAGTTAAAGTTAGTGCATAAGGGCGTTTTGAGAATTCCTACTTTAATTGGTCTGGGCTTTCCCATCACACAAGGCCCTACATTACATACCTCTGGGATGTGCCTTCTGTTTGCCTGTCTATACCAGCCTGTACTTGGCCTCACATGGACCTGACCTGTGTGTTTGGGCCTAGCTCAGGGGCCTTCCCTTCAGAACCTCTCTGTCTCCTAAGGACAGGAGAACCTTGGCAGATGAGCCGCTAGAAAGAGGGTCTGCAGAGAGGGCTTGGCCAGCCATCCAGGTTGTGCTCACCCCTCTCCAGGCCTGTGCACTCTGTTCTGGAATCTTGAGGCTCCTTCTTGCACACAGAGCTTCCTACTTTACTTGCCCCCACCATTTAGGTGGGATCCTGCTTCTCAAGAATGCTCATGGTCTACTGAAGGAAGGGATGAGCCCACAGTAGTCCCATGTTCTGAGTGTGGCCTTTGCAGATGGAACCCCTGCCTTGCCCCGTGGGAGCCGGGAACAAGGTTTGCTCTTTCCTTGGAGATGCTGGGAAGGCCCAGGGGCGGCCCCATGGCCCTCTCTTGGCAACTACACCCCCCCCCCAACTGGTCCCCAGTGGCACAGCCCTCAGGCAGTCTGCCCAACGTGCTGTGTTTGCCAGGGGCTTGGCTGGCCAAGGCCTCTCTACAGTCAATCATGCTGGAGGCTGTGTTGTCCCTTCAACCTGTGTAGCATGATGCCAGCTGGACAGAGACACAGACAGGCGGCCATGTGGCCCCTGCTGTCATGCAGAAGCAGAGTGCCAGGAAAGCAGAAGGGTGATCCTGAGGAGACGGGTGGGATGGGCCTCTGCTGAAAACTAGCAGCTGCGTGGGGTGCAGAGGGGTTCGTAGGAGCCACTGGCCTGGGTGCACCAGCCATGTGCTTCTCTGAATGTTCACTCAGATTTTGAAGTCAAAGTGTGGCTCAGTGCATTCTCTGTAGGGTGAAGACTGCTAACACCACCTCCAAATGGAAATCAGGTCACACAAGAAGCCACTGACCTGGTATCTGCCTCATGGGATCTCACACATTGGCCTGGCTTCCAGCCAGCCATGTCCCAGTCTCACAGCACTACTCTGGGCTGCATAGTCTGAAACAGTTCCAGGGGCTGCAAATACCTCTGGAACCCCAGTGTGGAGCTCTGGCACCCCCTGTGTCGTCAGGTGACCACATCTGCAAGGCCCAGGGGCCTTTGCTGAAGAAGCAGAGCACAGTTTGCTTTGGGGCTCCAGAAGAGGCACCACACATCCCTCACGTTTTGTTCTCCATAAACCTATTGCCACAACCTTTCTTTCCATCGTTTTCACTCACAATGTGCGTCACTGGCACCTATGGCCTCTGGAACCACAGGGGTGTTCCAGGGGCTTCATGCTGGGGTTCCAGAGGTATTTGCAGCCCCTGGAATTGTCCTCAGAGCTGTGCAGGGGCCATAGGCACCCCGTGCTGTGGAGAATGCACTGCAGTGCTGAGCTGCCCCAGGGAGGGGCTGGAAGTGGACACAGGGAGGGTGTATTTCACTGGGAACATCATGGTAGGAGCACACTTTTTGTATGTAGTGCTGTCCTTGTAGCTGACATTTTGTAAGCCCCTTACCTCCATGAACTCATAAATTCATCCAACACCTTTCCATGATCTGGTACCATTATGATTCCCATTTCACAGATGAGAAATCTGAGGCATGAATGGAGAGATCAACCATTTGCCAAAGGCAGCACAGCTGGGAGTGGCCGCACCAGGCTTTGACCCTGGTGGCCTGGCCTCAGAGTTAATTCTCCCTCCACACTTTATTCTATTGTCTTTCTCTGAATGTCACGGTCGAATTGAATCCCTCAGAAATATATGTTGTAGCCCAAACCCCAGTACCTGTAAATGTGACCTTAGTTGGGAATAGGGTCTTTACGATGAAATGAGTTAAGAGGATGTGATTAGAGCAGGCCCTGATCCCAGGTGACTGTGTCCTCATGTTATACCTGAAGTGAGTAGAATAGAGAAACACCAGCACACTGAGTCCAAATTAAGCAAAAGTCCTTTATTGATCAGCAGGGCTGAGAGTGGGCTCATGTCTCAAACTCTCTCCACCCCTAGAAGCAGGGGTGGAAACCTTTTGAAGAGGCTTTCGGTAGGAGGAGAGAATCCTTAATGCAAGCTGACTTTGACAAGAGCCAAGACCTGGTAAAGGGAGTCTTTAAAAGGGGTAGGTGGGGTTTTGTAGCTACTATGAACTGTTTCAGCTGAGCTTCCTGTCTCAAAGGGGGAGTTTTGAAGGCCCTTAGCAAGATGGAGTTGGGGCATAATACTCACAAGAATAGGGTAAGAGAGAGCGAGAAAAAGATGGCTGCCTGGAGACATCACCTGCCAGATGGCCCAGGTGGGATATCAGATAGGGAAGAGGACAGAGGAGTAGGCTCAGGTGTGGATAACAGAAGGTGATGACAGAGACGGCTGGGGACCCAACTGAAAAATCTGTGAAGCTGAGAAGAAAGAAGAAAAAGAAAAGATATCATCAAGGATCCAACCCAGAGAGACTGGGAGCCCCAGAAACGGTAAGGGGGATTCCCCTCCTCAGTGCCTCAGTGCCTTCAGCGGCCCCTGAGTCTGGTGGCGTGCTCTGGAGAATGCACGGCAGCGCTGAGCCACCCCAGGGAGGGGCTGCAAGTGGATGCATGGAGGGTGTATTTCACTGGGAACACCACCCTCCACGAGCCCAGGCATGGCAGCAAATAGTTGGTAAACTAGCAGGTAGACTAGTGTGTGCCCAGAGTTTGGGTAGTTTGTGAGGGGCTCCCCAGGGGAGAGTGCCACTGAGGCCAGAGGGCTGGCTTTGGTTTTCCATCCAGAGGCTTCCTCCCTTCTGTCTCCACGCCCCCCCAAACTGAGAAAGCAGTGGCAGCTCAGGCTGACCCAGAGCTGAAGCCCCTCCCCCACCCACAACAGCCTTTGGAGTAGTTTCGAGATGAGAAGTTCATGACTGGCCACTTCTCACTGGTGGGTGCGCACCCCAGGCTGAGATTCCCACAGAGAGCGGGTCCCATGCCTTTTCCTTTGAGGAGGTAGAACAGGGATGCATAATGTGGGCCCCTGCCTGCCAGCATTTTGTGGGGTTGCACACTAGTGGCTTTGATAAGCAAGCCAGTCCCAGCATCCCCCAGACTCAAGAGGGGTGCAGGGGACATAGAAGGAATGTCTGAGACATAGGTGCATGGACCAACCAGGTCCTGCAGCTCCTGTGCTGCATTGCGCTGGAGAGATGGCTCTGCCTTGCATAGATTTAGCAGAGTGGTTCCCAAGTAGCTGCTTCTCTTCAGAGGGCACGTGGTCAAGGTTGAGATCCCTAAAGATAGTAGGGGGCACACTGCTCTCTGCAGACTTGAGGTGGAACAGGAGTGCACATTCCAGAAACTCTCTGTGGCTGGCACCTCATGGAGACACTTGGTCAGATACACACCTGGGGAAAGTTCTCAAGCTGGACCCCAGTGGTGAGGGAGTCCACGTGGACTGAACTGAAGGGAGTGTGCTGGGTGGGGTTCAAGGCATGGAAATTTGGGAACGTGCCAGCTCCTCACCACAGAAAAACTACACTGCTGGGTAAGGGGGAAAAGATCCCAGCCCAGAGCCTCAGCCATCAGGTGTGTAGGCCACTCCTGCTAGAGGCTCCCTGTAGTGCCAGAGTGGCAAATTTTGAACCCTGCCAAGCAAGGCTTTGCAAAACCTTTCGGGCTCCCACAACATGAGTGTGATCTGCTTTGTTTGTCCCCCCCACCTCACTGGTGGTGGAAATCAAGTAACCCTTTTGGAATAACCCCCTGGAGCTACAAAGTCTCTCCTAAGGCTTGGGGAACTCATGTATTCCACCTGGGGGACCAGAGACTACCACAGGCACTAAAGAACATTTAGGCAGCTGGCTCTCTCGCACTAATATCAACCAATCACCTAGAAAACAACTCTATGCCTCATCATAGCATCTACCAAGTCAATCAAATAGGGCTGATTTGTACTCACATGTACCATCCACCATTTTGGAGATTAAGCGGGAAGACCCAACACAACTCACCCTGCAGGGAAGTGGTGAAGACAGCAGCACAGAAACAACCCGAAGAGCCATCAAATCTGCCTGAACACCCCTTAGGCAGCTTGGGTCATGAATTGATCATAGCGGGCCCTGAGCCAGGTCTACAAACCAGGCCCAGTACCCCCAGATGAGAAGGAATTAGTGAAAGAACTCCAGAAGTATAAAAAAATCAGATTTAAAAGATACTTACAAAGGAAATAATAGGATATCAACCAAAACTAAAATATTGAAATGACAAATTAATTCAAATATGGATTATAAGGAAGCTCAACAAAGACTAAGAGAAGATGGAAATTAATAGAAAGAAACCTCAAAAATAATTCAGGAAATGAATGAAAAGTTTGCTAAAGAAATTGAATTATTTGGAAAATCCTAGAACTTCTAGAAATGAAAAATTCATTTAAAGAAATACAAAACATCATGGAAAGTTTAAGAATAGACTAGATCAGGCAGAAGAAAGAGAAACACCTTTGAATTAAACCAGTGAAAGAAAAGAGAAACAACAGAGAAATAATAGGAATGATCAAAACCTACAAGAAGCATGGAATTATGTAATGAGGTCAAATATAAGAATTGCAGGCATAGCTGAGGGTGAAGAAGAAAACACTCAGGGTTGTAAAATCTATTTGTGGGAATACCTACTGCAGGACAATTATTGGGTCAATAAGGAAATCAAGATGTAAATCAAAAGATTCCTTGAACTCATGACAAAGAGTACACAAGTTATCAAAATCTATCAGACTCAGCAAAAGCAGTCCTAAGGGGCAAATTCATAACCTTAAATCCTACACTAAGTAGACAGAGAGATCAGCAATCAACCATGTAATGAGTCATCTCAAGGAATGAGGAAAGGAACAGCAAACCAAACCTAATCCCAGCAGAAGAAAAGAAATGACTATTATCAGAGCAGGAATAAATGAAACTGCAAACAAGAAAATAATTTAGAACATTAATGAAGTAACAAAAGTTGGTTCTTTAAAAAGATAAACAAAATTAATAGGTTTGACTAGAGTAATAATAGAAAAGAAAGGACCCAAATAAGAAAAAGGAGAAATCACAACTGGTACCACATAAATACAAAATATCATCTGTGAATACTCTATGCACATACACTCAACAACTTTGAGGAAACTAGTCCTGGAAACACACAATCTCCCAAGTTTTAATAGTGAAGAAATAGAAGTCCTGAACCAACCAATAATGAGCAACAAAATGAAGTAGAAATAAAAAATTTCCTGCAACAACAAAAAAGTCCTAGACCATGTTGTTTCACAGCTGAATTGTATCAGACCTACAAAGAGGAATTTATACCCCTACTGCCTAAATCGTTTCAGAACATTGAGAGAGAAGGAATCCTCTCGAACTCTTTCTATGAAGCCAACATCACCTTGATACCAAACCTAGCACAGGACACAACCAAAAGTGAAAACCACCGACCATTATAGCACCAATATATATTGTGCATGAGAAAATCCTCAATAAAATTCTAACTAACTGAATTCAATAGCACCTCAAAACGAATAATCCACCGTGACCAAGTGGGCTTCATTCGTGGATGCAAGGAAGGTTCAACATACTAAATCACTGAGTGGGATTCACTACATAAAAGAAGCAAAAGCAAGGATCATGACATGTCAATAGAAACAAGGAATTCAACACAATTTATCACCCCTGTGATAACAACTCTTAGCAAAATAGGCGTAGATGGTAAACATCTCAAATTTATAAAAGCCATACATGACAACCCACAGGCAAAATCACACGAGTGGGGAGAAGCTGAAAGAGTTGCCACTTAGATCTGGAACAAGATAAGCACGCTCACGGTCACGCGGTCACCCATTCTAATCAACATAGTGCTAGTGCTAGAAGTCCTAGCCAGAGCAATCAGGCAAGAGAAGGAAATTAAAGGTATCCAAATTGGGAAAGGGGAGGTCAAACTCTTACTCTTTGCTGATGATATGATCTTATATTTAGAATGCCACAGAGATTCCACCAAGAGAATCCCGGAATTGAGAGAAAAAAATCAGCAAATTCTCCGACTACAAAATCAATGTACACAATTCAGTAGCATTCCTATGTACCAACAACAGCCCAACTGAGATTTAAATAAAAAAAAAACTCACTATGTTTCACAGAAGCTACAAAGAAAACAGAATACCTGGGAATATTTTTAACCAAAGAGGCAAAATATCTCCACAAAGAGAACTACAAAGCATTGAGAAAGGAAATTGCCTATGACATAACAAATAGAAAAAAAATATTATGCTCATGGGTCAGCAGAATCAAAATTGTGAAAATGTCCATACACTCACATGATCTACAGATTCGGTGTAATTTTCATCAGAATACCAACGTCATTTTTTGCAGATCTAGAAAAAATAGTTCTATGCATTGTTTGGAAGCAGTAAATATCCTAAATAGCCCATGAAACCTTAAGGGAAAGGAACAAACGTGGAGGTATCACTTTGCCAGATTTAAGTTATAATATAGTAACCAAAACAATATGGAACTGGCACAAAAATAGACCCTTAGGTCAATGGTACAGAAGAGAAAACCCAGCTATAAAACCATCCACATATTGACAAATTAAATACTATATGCTTTGGAAAGGAATCCCTATTCCGTAAATAGTACTGGGAAAATTGGACAGCCACATGTATGAGATTGAAACAGTATCCGTGTCTTTCACACTCACAAAAATTAACTCAAGATGGGTAACAAACTTAAATCTAAGGCATAAAGCCATAAGAATTCTAGAAAAAAAATGGAAAAAAACTTCTATTATAGATATCAGTCTAGGCGAAGAATTTATGAAAAAGACCCCAATGACAATTGCAGAAAAAACAAAAATAAATAAATGAGGCTTGATTAAATTAAAAGGCTTCTACACAGCCAAGAAACAATCAACAAAGCATATAGACAACCTAAGGAATGGGAGGAAATATTTGCATGCTACACATCTAATAATGAGCTAATACTCAGAATCTACACAGAACTCAAGCAAATTAGCAAGAAAAGAATCAAACAGTCCCAATAAAAAGAGAGCAAAAGACACGCACAGATGCTTTTCACAGGAAAGAGACGAGTGGCCATAAATATGAGAAAATGCTCAATATCACTAATCATCAGGGAAATGCGAATCACCGAACCCCAGTGAGAATGGCTTTTATCAAAAAATCCCCAAATGTGGATGCACAGACAAGGGAAACAGTGTTGGCGGGCCTGCAAACTAGGACCAACTTTATGGAAAATAACATGGACATTCCTCCAAGAACTAGTGTAGCCCTACCATTCAATTAGTAATTCTACTACTAGCTATCTACCCAAGGGAAATAAATCATTTTATCTGAAAGACACACTCAAACGTTTATTGCAGCACAAGTCACAATCAGAGAGATGTGGAATCAAGCCAGGTGTCCATCAATTCATGAGTGGATAAAAAATATGTAGTATACACACACACACATCATGGAATACTCACTACTCAGCCATGAAGAAAGACGATGTAATCACTGCTGCAAAAATGTGGAAGGAATTGCAGGCCGTTCTTCTATGTGAAGTATCACAAAGGTGGGAAAACAAACACCACGTGTACTCACTGTTAAAGTGGAACTGAGTGATGAGCACTCGTGTGCACAGATGGAAGTAAAACTCAGCGGAAATCAAGCAGGTGGGAGGGGGAGGGATGGGTGAAATCACACCTAACCAGTGCAATGTGCCTGTCTGGATGACGGGCACATGTGTAACCCTGACTCAAGCACTATAAACGCAATCCATGTAAGCCTATAATATTCTGGGAACAAAAAAAGAAGAGGAGGAAGGGAAAACAAAGGCATAGAGAGAAGCTGGCCATGTGGCAACAGAAGCAAGAGATTGAAGTGTTGTATTTCTAAGTCACCTACCAGCCAAGTGGTGCCTGGATTTCCAGCAAATAACAGAACCTGAGACAAGGGTTGAAAGGGCGCCCTCTCCCCCACAGTTTCAGAGGAAGCATGGCCTGCTGATTTCAGACCTATGACCTCCAGGATGTGAGACAAAGCATGTCTGGTATTTGAGCCACCGCATCATAGCTGTCCTAGGAAACCAAGGCCCTGAGGTCTGCATGAGCCAGGTTCTCCCCCACTCATCACGGCACCTGACCGCCAGAGCCTGCCTGCCCATTGAGTCCCACCTCAGCCCCATTCCACAGATGAGGAAGATGAGCCAAAAGGTTGACTATTGAACATTTGAACTATAAGTGTGTGTCTACTTCCCCAAATTATCCTCTTTCTATAACACTGCTATCCTCAAATTCTTGCTACTCTCATAAAATTAAATGGAGATTTTATTTAAGTGGGCTAGTTGAATAGCCATTGGATACTCTTTCTACAGGGCCACTCTTTACTCTCCGTATAAAGTTTACTGAGCACGTCGCTGTCCTAAGCCTGTGATGGGATGGAAGGCGTGAGGAGCTCACTCTCACCCTAGGAGCTTAATGTCTGCTGGGAGTCAGGTCTGAGGATGGTTGGCCACGTGATGGGAAGATGGCCAGGGCGGAGGCAGGAACAGGCTTGGTGGGGGAAGAGGAGGCATCTAAGAACCGGGACAGTTTTCCACAAAGCACCGAGGACATGCGGAAAATGAATGATCCTGGACATTTGGACAAGAAGATGGGATTCAGGAGAGCAGTATAGAAAATGGATATGGCAGAGGCTAACGGGAGAGGCATGAGGCCTCAATGGCGTGTGTGGGTGTGGGGAGTGTGCATGTGGGGCTCTCGGCGTGGCTGGAGGTGGGAAGGGTGGGCAGAAGCTCCTTGGAACTCCAACAGCCCCCTGAGCCAGGTGCAGCCACTGGGTTTGGTTCTACTGTGGTGCTTTCCCGCACATGTGCCTGGCTGGGGCTGCTGATGCTCAGGTGAGGCGAGAGCGGGGAGAGAAGGTGGGGAGATGAGGCTGAGCCGCAGACCCTGGCCGACCTCCCCGCCAGTGTGAGAGCCCTGCCTGCATCTGCCTTATGTGAGCTCACACCTGCTTTCTCCTTCTCTTCTCCCCTTCCTTCTGGTCCTCCTCCTTCTTCCTAGTCTCTCTCTCTTTCTTCACCCCCTTCTTTGGGAAAAGAGTTCTTAGATACAATAATCTATCTAAATAAAAAAAATAAATAGAATTCCTACTGTTGACACACCAGTGGCATAGAGTGCAAAGAAGAAAAATTTTGAGTAATGGAGATACTGTAAGAAGTGGTACTTTGAAACTGCTAATTAAGCTTTCCTATAACTGCGTTCTCTGCACATGTACAACCATATCCCTGTGCTTGCCTCCCTGTCCTCTGTCATTGACCCCAGTAAGTACTGGCTCCCTTCCTGGTAGGCTTTGGTGGTCCTGTGGTGATAATCAGATTCCTGCATCTGTCTGAGCTGCCCTTCCTGCACTGCCGCAGAGGCACAGGCTGGGGCTGGCTGGGGCTTGGGTGGGGCAAGGGCCATTCTCCCAGTCTCACAGGGCTGGTTATCACCTCCAGAGCAAATCCTTGAACAGGTGATTTCTTTTGGATCAAGGTGATAACTCCCTTTCTTTCTATGGTTCCCCTGTTCACATGCATTTCCTCATTTAACCCCATAATGTTATTTTAGAGGAGTTTTGTTATCTTTGTCTTATTTCTGTGGAGATGGGACTCAGCAATACGCAGTAACTTGAGGTCAAGTATGAACTATAGTAAGGGGTGCAGTAAGGATTTGAGACCCAGACTCTGGCCTTCAGCTTCTGTGTTTTCTCCTGTCCCTCCAAGTCCCCCTGTACCCTGGAAGAAGAGTCCAGGCATTGACATTAAGAGTACTGTCCATGAGTAATGAAATATTGTGACTTACTTACTGGTGACCCCCAACCAGATAGAGTTTTCACACCAGAAAAGGTGAAACATGCCCTCATCTGGCTGACAAGATTGGGGCAGGAGTGGGGACAGGGTGGTGGGAGGCCACCCGGCCTGTCATCACTGCACACATTTACCTCCTGGAAGGTAGACTCTGCTTTGTAAATTGGGGTTCATGAAATATGGATGCCTTATTCCCAAGTAAGATTGTTACCCACGAGCCCCCTGAGCCCATCAAGAATGAGTCTGGGTTTCCCCTGCTGGGCAGAGACAGCAAGATCCAGTAGGAAAGCCGGAGGCATCGGGGCCAGCAGAGTGAGGTTCTGGGTCAGTGGCTGGGTGATGGCGGGTGAGTCCTTTATTCCCCTGAGGCTATTGTTTCTTATCCATAAAGTGGGATAATAAATATTTGTACCCCAGAAAGGATTAAATGAGATAAATTAAGTGTCCAACACAAAGTAAGCAAAAGTATACTTTTTTTTTTTTTTTGGCTGGGTGTGGTACCTCACACCTGTAATCCTTCCATTCTGGGAGGCCCAAGTGGGAGAATCCCTTGAACTCAGGAGTTCTAGACCAGCCTGAGCAAGAGCAAGACCCCATCTTTACTAAAAGTAGAAATATTAGCTGGGCATGGTGGTGGGCGCCTGTAGTCCCAGCTACTCAGGAGGATGAGGCAGAAAGATAGCTTGAAACCAGGAGTGTGATGTTGCTGTGAGCTTTGGTGGCATAGTCCTCTAGCCTTGGCAGCAGAATGAGATTCTCTCTCTCTCTACACACACACACACACACACACATATATACACTTTTTTGCTGGCAATAATTCTAAACAACATTACAGTGAAGTACTAGGTAACATGTGAGTCAAACCTTAAGAAATATGTGATTGGCTTAATGAGATCAGATATCTGGTCTCAGGATGCTCAGAATCATGTATTTGAGAACAGTAAGTTCAAGAAGTTCAAGTGAGTACACATTATGAAGTCCTCACTTTTTCCAAACTTGCCTACACAAGATAAGTAATCAGACCTCCATGGCCTCCCTGGGGGCCCAGGCTCTTCTGCTGACCCTGGAGGTCTCAGAGAATTTGCCTTTGGAAGCAGATTCCATCAGTCTGATTCTCTTGGCCTTGGAGTTCCTAGACGTCTGCATCTGGCCCTTGCAGGGGCCAGGAATCAGACCCTGGGCAGTAGAGGGAGGCTGTGTTGTGTCTGCTGGCTTTCTCCGTCACAGCCTAGCTCTGAAGCAGGAGGAGGCAGAAGTAAAGGGTGCCCCCAGGGTCAGGACTGGAAATGTGACTCGGTGTGGCTGCAGGGGACAGCAGGGGACAAATAAAACCTCAGGCTTTGCCTAATGAGCGGCGAGCTCAAGTACAAGGTTCCTTCATTCACCACTTCATGTATTTCCTTTCTTTACCAGGTGTTTTCCAACCACTCCTGGTGACGGGACCTACACAAAAGTGAGTGAAAATAGATGACACTCTTTTCCCGAACCCCGGATCACACTCAGCTGGGGAGTCTGTGTAACAAGTAAGTTCGCAGAGTGAAGTCAACAACAGAGTTCTGTACTACTTTGCAGGACAGGAGGAGGAGCTATAACCCGCCTGGGTGGGGGATGGGGTGGTTCACAGGGGAGAGACAATGGAGTCTGAGGACTGCACCAAGGTCTGCAGAGCAGGAAGAGGGGCAGCCACCGGGGGAGCCTCACATTCTGCAGGGCCCACCAGGGCCAAAGGTGCGGCCTGGCTGGAGAGGGAGGTGAGTCAGGCAGAGAACTGGGTTCTAGAAACTCCTGTGAGCCAGGCTGAGGGATTAGCTCCTTGCTCCTGGGGAAGGGCAGCAGCTGGGGCCCAGGGTGGTTGTGCATTTCCTGCAGAGCAGTCTGGCTAAAGTAGGGGACAGATACAGGTGGGGTAGGCTGGCCTGGGGGACCCAGGGGCCAGGCAGGAGCAGACCACAGCCAAGCTCAGTGAGGTGAGTGCATGGGGGGCGGGGGTGGGGCAGGCAGGTTATGAAAAATATTTTCACTAAGAAATGGCTCGCATGCTGACTTTATACTTTGTCCTTAGCTTTGAAACTGTGGCTCTAACATTTTATCAAGAATAAAGAATATTGTTATTTTATTTTTCTAGTTGGAAGGCCTTTTGGCTCTGAGCATCTGAGGCAATGAAGAAGGGACATGAAGCTGTTACTCTGGTAAACTGCATGAAAATCTCATTCATTTAGGACTCAAGGGACCAGACAATGAATTCCAAATTAATTAGGTTTGCAGCATGTGAAAACATTACTCAGAAACATAGAACATCTCGCTGGCTGAGGAGTCCCCGTTCATGCTGTTGACTGATGCAACATTTGAAGTAGACCGAGGCCGACAGTGCCATTTCCTCTATTTGGGGGCAAACGATAGGTTGTTTGAAGAACATCATTTGGCTCTTTTGGTTTTATCAATGAGCCTCGTCAGATTCTTGCCCGTTGTCTGTATCTGGGCAGCTGCCAGATTTTACACTGTAAGGATGTTTTTCTTTCTTCTTGAATCCTGACCACTCTTGTGGTTAACCAGATAACCCTGCAGTTGGATTACTGATACCTAAAGATTCTTTATGACTGTTCCTTTTTCTCTTCCAGATCTCTCATCCTTCCTTCCCTAGTGGCTTGTGTTCCTCAGGCAGTGCGCGGCTTCTTCATCTCTCTGTGGAGGACCTGGCCCTTTGCATCCCATCATCCCAGCAGGTTTCCATGGCACCGGCTCCTGCAGGTGTGCTCTGGCAGGCTGGGCAGGGCACCTCTCTGCTGGTTTTGGCCGCTGCAGCAGGGCTTGCTGCACGTGTGGGTAGATATATGAGGAATTACTGTGTCTACGCTTATTAACCTTTACTTCCTGTGTCGGAATCAGCTTAACCCAAGGCTTTGAGATGATTACGCTGTAATGAAATACTCAACGTAACAAGGAGGAAAGTGTAGCACTGTCAGAAGAGGAGTAATGAAGGTGAGAGAGGGGAATGGTGTGTAAAGACGGCTCAGAGGGGGCGGCACCTGTGGCTCAGGAAGTAGGGTGTGGGCCTCATATACCAAGGTGGTAGGTTCAAGCCCAGCCCTGGCCAAAAACTGCAAAAAAAAAAAAAAAAAAAAAGAAAGAGAACAGAAGGCCCAGAGGTAGGGGACTGCTGGGAGGTTTTCTGTCTTTCTAGAACCAGAAGGAAGGAGGGAGAGGAAGACCAACGCAGAATAAAAGGGGGTTTACCTTCATCTCTTATTTTTCAAGGTAACCAATGGACTGGGAAAATTGGAATCGGATTTGCAAAGTCCGAGGAGGGCAGCTGAGAGAAAGAAAGAGACTGAAGATGTAGGAAGAGATCAGAGGGTTGACACCAAGTCCTGAGAGAGGAAGGGCAGGGCCTGGGGCTGGAGGCTGGGCAGGAAGACATGTCTGCCGTTGAGATAAGGGGATGGGGAGAAGGAAGCGTATGCCGAGAAAACATGTTAGGGTTCACATTGATCTTATTTAAAAATCCAAGGTACTTGATCACTTTATCAGTTTCTTCTGAACCCACTTTCAAACACCTGAATCAAAGTAAGTTATGCTTTTGATGATTTCCTGCTGTGGGTTAATGGTTTTCAATACTGGCCAGGCCACTGGTCCTGCCTTAGAATGGTCTTTTTCTATTTAACCTAGGGCTGGGGAGGCAGGGATGGTTCCCCAGAAGTCTTCAGTAGGTACCAGTGGCCCAGTAGATTTGGAAAGGAGAAAATAGGCTGATATCTCAGCCTGAAGGGAGCAGGATGCTGAGAGTTGTCAAAAAACATTATGCATTTAGATACAAATTCCTCATGCCTTTTCACAGCCTAAAAATAATGTCTAATGAAAGCAGAAAAGAAAAATCCATGAAGCTATTGATTAAATGTGCATTCTTGAGCCCTCCCTGGGGGAGCAGGACAGGGAGTTCCGTCTGAACGATGGCATTATAGTGAGCCTGCCTCGGCTTTCTGTGCCTCAGTTTCCCTCCTTTCTAAAGGGAGGGATGCGAGTTGTATGGGGACTTGAAGGGACAAGCTTGTTTGCATATCATTAACTGGATCCTCTTAGGCCTCCTTCCTGTGATAAGAAACACCGATGCTGGCTCAGATTTAGTCTGAGGACGACCTTCCTCTGTATTTCCCAGAACTCATGACTGAGAAGTAGACATGAGCCCTCTTTCGTGGTGCTGAAACACCATAGACGCTTCTCCATCAGTCCACCTCCTCCTCCTCCTCATTACACACCTGGTGTTTTCAGCCCCATGATTTTGTAAGCATAGCCAGGACCCTCAGCAGTGCCTTTGTCTTCTGAGCAAACCACCGGAGCTGGTGCAGGGCATGGCCGGCTCGCTGCATCTGCTGTCCAGGGAGCTCCTTTCAGAAGGTTTCTTGTGCCCGGGGGAGGAAGTCCCATGTCTGCAGGTGTGCCACGGGCCTCATAAGCCAGCCGCCAGGGGGAGGGTGTGCTGGGGAGGCACTGGGGTGGGGGTCAGGACAAAGAACAACCATGTCCAACCCCGTACCTTTCCTGGTCAACAACCCCCAAACAGCATTGTGGGCGTCCAGGCTCCCAACATGCCCCCAGAGCAGTGGTTCTCAACCTGTGGGTCGTGACCTCTTTTTAACAATGAAAATACATTGCAGCATTAGGAAGGTTGAGAACCTCTATGACACAACTCTTTGCCTTTCTCTGGTCTACCCCAGACCACAGTGGCTCTTTCTCAACCGCCTCTTCTTTAGAGGCAGTAAAGTCGTCCTCCTTCAGCCAAGACCCTTCTCTCTGACCTGTTCTCAGACCCCAGACGCATCTGCATCAACACATGTGCGGCTCCCCAGAAGGGCCACTGTCTACACCAGCAGCATCCAGGGACACTCAGAAGCTTCTAGCACACAAAGGGAGGGACTGGTCGTTCTCAGAGTAACTAGACTAGGAACACATTTTTCTGACTGAACAATTATAAACCTGCACAAACAAGCTTATTTAAGGGATAGTAATTCGAGTCTCCTAGAAAATTCTGAGTACTGGACTGATACAACTAAAAAGCCTGACTGCCTGGAGGGAACTGGGGGAAGGGATACTTGGAAACCAGGCTGCCTTTGGCACAGGACGTGTTTAGGCGACATCGGTGACACTGACAGCCTGCGACAGTCCCACTGTGTGCAACACACTGTCGGAGGCACTGTGTGTGTGTTAACCCTGATCTTCACGAGCTGTGAGATGCTGTGACCACCCTTACATGGAGTGGATCTGTTCCCTCTCAGTGCTGGGACACACATACAGGCCCACAGTCAGCCAAGGGGGGTGAGCATGATTCTGACCCAGTTCTGATCAGTTTCAAAGCTCCAGGCTTGTCATGTGGCCACGTGCCAGGGACACTCTGATCAACCAAGATCCTTTCCTGGTCCAGGTCACCTCTTCAAGGTCCATGTCCTGTGTCTAGTAAGAACGAGATATCTCAGCCTTCCTCACAGCAAAATTACTGATTCCTCTTGCCTCTTGCTAAACTTTGTCCTTTGGAATTTTGTTTCCAGATGTCCCCAGCTTCTGGTTTTGTGATTTGTCCCCTCCCCCAACACCGTCTTGTTCTTTTACCCAAGTACATATCTGTCTTCTCTGGTCTGACTCTGGATGGACCACCTTCAGGAGGGTTCTGAGAGGCCTCTGGGTCCTGGGAGTCCAGCCTGTTATGAAGCCCGTGGCCCCAGGGCCACCAGTATTCTCTTTCTTGGCAGATGCTGCAGTCTTAAGAGGCAGTAGGGTGTGAGTTTGGGTTCCTCCTAGAAGCATCTAGAAGAGGGAAAACAGAGCAGCCAGAGCTTTACATGGAAACACTGAGGGAAGGGACAGGAAGACCAATCACTCTGGAGTGTCCTTGTCCCCACTCAGCAATCTGCCTGGGGCGTCCTGGGAAGGGCAGGGGAGGCATGGCTGGGAAGTGATCTGGGCCATCTTGGCTGCAGTTTTCTGTCTTACCAACTACTTGTGCTCCAGGTGGGATGCCTTTGCTCTGGTAGACGACAACTCCAGTTTAGCCTATGATGTTGTGAACGGCTCATGTGGAATCTGACCTCTTAAACACTGACTTTCAGCTTGTATAATTTGCCTAGTAGAGGAGAAAAGAACAGCTATTCAGACTATGCCAATAAAATTATTCACAGAGTAAAAGAACCTCTGGGCCTTTTGATTTACATCAACACACAGTTGTTGGTCAAATGGATCAGAGGTTCTCTGGAAATTTCATGGGCATATTTGCCTAGGGAGCATACCCGCCTCTGTCTGTCTACCTGTTGGTAATTATTATAGTAAAATCAGTCCAGTGGAGACTGAGGCTTGGCGGAGTGGGGGACGGGGATGGTGGGGCTCGCACTGCCAGCTAACCTTGGCATGTATGTGGGGTAGGAGGCCTCGGGTGACTAGGTAGAGGTGACTAGGCCAGCTATTTGTAGGCAGCTGATAGATTATTAGTTCAAAAATAATGCAGGAATCCCCATGTTCTCTAATAGGAAGAGCGCACAGTTGCGGGTAAGTTTCTGGTCAGCTTCCCTGCAGCCATGGAGAGATCCATACTGGACTCTGAGTCCTCCATTTATGTGATGGGCCTTCTGTGGCTTCTGCATTGGGATATGATAACCTCGAAGGTCACCTTGGATCTTTGAGATGCCCTGATCTTTTTCAAGTCACATTTCATAGGAGAGAGGACAAGGAAGAGCAAGAAGGGAAGGGGGGGCTTTTGCTTTGGCCCAAGCAGAGCTGCCCTGCGCAAGGGAAACACGAATTCTTTGTACATGTGGATATGTATACTGTGTGCATGTATGTACATATTAATATATGTAAAATACGTACACTATATATACACACATATGCACACTATATATTCTCTCTATATACACACACGCCCTAAGTGTGTATATACACTACACATATACGTGCACACACATACATAAAATTAATAAGTTCATAACACCGTGAAGGACACTGAAAACCTTCCACAATCTCACCATCTTCACATAACCACATTTCCATGTCCTTATGTTCAGGAAAAACCCACCCTTCTCGGAGCCTGACTCCTGTGCAGTTGTAATATGGCATATGGAAGTTTTAATAAGAAACAGATGACCAGAACTTAAATTCAGATGATTAGGAATACAAGGGTTCCTTAGGCGTCACGTTGTGTGGAAAGTAAGAATGACACATAGAGCATTTGCTAATCAGTGTCTATCAATAACAAATCCTGGCCCACACCATCGCCAGTAAGTAACGTTCATCGCACTGTCAGTCTCCTGCTGGCAGGCGTTTGGGGCTTCACACGTCTACTGCACATTTTTATAAATCGGTGGTCCCTAGGTGGGCTTCAAGGGAAGTGTAAAACATCTGAAATTGTGATATGAATTTTTGTGAGGAGGTCTGTGTGCTATTTTTCCCCCTGGGGAAAGATGGGAGCATTCTATCAGTTTCTCAGCGGTGGCTATGACTCCTTGGCTTTTAAGCACTGCCGCATCGAGAGGGAAGGCCGAGCTCTCAGGTCGCTCATACATCAGCCCCCCCACCTGCACCACGCCAGGCCCCGTGCTCTAATCTGAGCTGCGTTTCTCTTCTCCGGTCACAGAAGTCACGTTCCTTCTGTCTCCTTGGTCTGCAACTTTGTTAAGACTCGCTCTCTTTCCCCCAGAGTTTCTTATTTTCATGAATGGCGTGTTTTATGCCTTTTAATAAAGTCTTCTCCCAGCCTTGGTCAAATGCTTCATCTTCTGAGATGTCATCTGCAGCTTCTGTAGGCAGACAGTCATCCTCTGTGGTGCCTGAGGAAGGCCCATCTGAGGAGGATGTGGCGTCGGGGGAGTCTTGTTCTACCGTGGGGCTGTCCCCACAACTGCCACAGTGCTGTAGGGACTGCACGTGCTTAATCAGTGTTTATGAGTGAGAGAAAGGAGCTAAGTAGGTGATCTTGGTCACCGTCCTCTGAGTGTGGTGTTGAAGTCTAAGTGTTCCCACCCAGCCTCCTGCTCACCGCAGGCAGCACAACCCACCTCTGTCTTTGTGGAGTGACAGAGTGACAGGGACGCCTTCCACGTTTGACCTCTTGACCACTCCGCAGTGCCGTCCTGAAGTTTCCTGAAGCTTCTAAGCTCACCGTTTAGTGCACCGGTGCGTTACTTCCCAAGGTTTCGTGCGGCCTCAGTCTGCTTCCTCCCGTTCATGGGTTCAGGTACATCCTGTTGGTCTACAGTATCCTGAGCTCATTCTCACTCTTCTTGTGAGACTCAGATAAAATGTAATCATCACGTTTCGGCTCAGATCTTGGTGGAATCCATTGTCTGTGGGCTGTGCTTTTGGTTTGGCATTTATAAAACATCCCAGATTATCTGGCAGAAACAGTTGACATCTTTTCCATATGTACTCGAGATCCAGGACTGACCAGAATTTTCTGAGGAATGGATTTGGGGAAAGAAACAAATAAAATAAAACTTAACAGTGGGTAACTGTGCCTGCAGGTGGCGGGGGGTAACTACAGCCTTAGGAAAAGGAATGAGATTCAGAGGATAATTCAAACCTAAATTACAAAGGAACTTACTTTGTGGAGATGAAAGACTGTGTGTTTGTGTTCACACGTGGACGTGTGTGCACCTTGGTGGCAGGGCTGCATGGAGGAGGACAAGAAGGACCAGGGTCGCCCACTTGGGAGGAAGCAGCCGCTGGCTGGTTGACATCACATTTGCTGCAGACACCTCACAGTGCACTTTGCATGTGGGCAGGCATGAGGTCTGTGCAATTAGTTTTTCAGCGTGTGAATAGAATTTATTGCTGGTAGAAGAGAAATTAAAGTCTAAGAATCGAATTAGGGACATGAGGAGTACTTGCTAGGAAACTAGCCTGGGCGATAAAAGAAGCTATAATTGGTGGAAAGCTAATGTTTACTGACGATTCCAATTGGCTGTCCCAAGGAAGGGGTCAGCAGGTGGTGTGGCTGGCAGTGCCGGATGGTCCCCGGATAGTCCCCGTGCGTGCAGGGCACACTCAGAGCCCCATGCATGCGGGGCACACTCAGAGCCTCATGTGCTCGAGGCCCCTGCTGAGCCATCCAGCCCCCTTCCTCCCCCTTCTTCCTTCTTCCCTGGGAAGAGGATCATGGGTCTTTTTTTTGCTTCTAAGCATGACAGGTCAGTGTATGAGTCACTCAGCTGAGGGGCCTCTCCACGTGTGAAAAGCATTCCTGGAGGCTCCCAGTGCCTTTGGCTCTCGACCTCCGCCAGGGGACAGGAGGCAGTGAGTGCCTTCCTGCCACTGCGCCTCTGCTCCTGGGGCTGTGAAACACTTCATCAGAAGCTGGACCTGCCAGGGTAGGGGGTTGCTCTTTGAAGGGAGGATGTGGGGCCACCCACAGAAGTTCCACAACCTCAGAGCACTATTTTTTAAGTATTTGAGAGAAGGATGCTGTTTTATGCAGAGGAATGGTAGGAGCCATTTCAGGGCAGATGGAAGCTGGAATGTGCATTGGGACACACGCACACACACACATCTTGGGGTACAGATCTGTAGGAAACATGTTGGTTAAACCCAGGTGTGCAGCTCCCACGTTCCTTAAAGACGTTCCTCCATCTTCTGGGGCCTTCTTTTCTTTACGATCCAGATACAGTGACTCAAGCCTGAAGCCACATCCCTCAGAGACACTCCCATGCTGTCTGAGGGTGCTCACAGCCACGCTTGGATTCCCGAGCACCCGCCTGATGGTCCCCTGCCCACAGCTACATCTCCTCTCGTTGTTTCCACACTTGAAATGCTGCCAACACGGGCTTTGGAGGAGCAGCCTTTGTGGACGGTTCTGTAGTCACAGAAAGGTGCTATGCGTGAGCAGAGAGTAGGGACAGCTGACAAGCCACAGCTGGAAATCCGGCCCCTTCATCCCCACCTGCCTTTGTGGACTGTCTGACCCCACTTTGTGCAGCCAGCTCCCATAACACCTCTCCCCATCTCTCTCCATCCTCTCCCTCCTCCACCGTCTCCACCCAGAGGAGGCAATGACCCGTTGCTCACAGTGCAGTAAAGTTTGTTGTCGTTTTCTAAAGGTCTGTGGTTTGACCCAGTGGACCTTGATGTTCACTGCTGCTCAGGACCACTAAGGTCTTTTTCCTCAATAAAACATCTGCTGTTTCCCAATGAGGCACGTGACCTTCTCCTTAGGCCACTGCTCTCCACCCTGCATGCTCCCTGGAGTCACTGGGGACCTCTTAGACACTGTCACTGGGACTGCCCAGCCATTCTGATTTAGTTGGTCCAGGTTGGCCCAATGGCAGGGGCACATTCATTTGGTATTTTTGTTTCATTTTATTCTTGTTTTGATTTATTTATTAAATTAAAAAAGTAGATAACTTGTTTTCAAATGTAGCTGCCGCTAATTCCAGTGTGGATCCATGGTGGACAGCTTACGTCGGGACTCAGTGAACTTTCTCTGGAAAAGGGATCCATGGTGGACGGCTTACGTCAGGACTCAGTGAACTTTCTCTGGAAAAGCCAGATGATATTTTTGCCTTTGTGGGCCACGTCAGGTTTCTATAACACACTCTTCTTTTTGTTTTTTATAATTCTTTACAAATGTAAAAATCCTTTTTAAGTTGGGTTTGTACAAAGACAGGCTGCAGGATTTGCGAGCCCCTGCTGGACCAGCAGGCTCCGTCTTTGGCCTACATGCTCTTGGTACTGGTTTAAGTCTTACTACAGACAGCAGGCTTCAGAAGACCGGGCATTTTCAAGAACTTGCTGCCTCCTTTTTAGTGGGAAGAGATTGAATTTATGATTACTTAGGTGCCCTCCAGCTCTGACCTTCTCTGACTGTGTTTTGTGGGGGTGGGCACAACTTAATCCCTTGGGTCTAAGGTAGATGTGTGTTTGACAGTCCATGGTGGGGGTGGGTCCTGGACAGAGTTTAGCCTTTCCAGGGAAAAGACCAGGGTGTCAGTCCCAGCTTTGCCACTCAGAGCACAGCTTCATCCCGTATAAAAAAGGATAATAGAAACTAATTATTAGGGCTGTTGTGAAGATTAAATAAGATGCTACAACTGGTGTAATAAAGTGGGAACAAGGGGGTACCTTTGTCCCAGCACCCCCAAGGCTTGTGGCTAACTGCATCACTTTGGGTTAATGCAAAACCCCAAGCTGCGGCTTGTCCCTGTGTAAAGTGTGGGTGATCATGTCACCGTTTCCCTCATGGGTCGTGAGAATTAAAGGAATAGCTCAGGTACAGTGTAACAGGCGCAGGGCCACTTACAGACGGCTGTCAGTAGAGAGAAAGGGGCCAGTTTAGTCACATGGGATGCTGATCACTTGGCCACAAAGTCGCAGAGAACTGGACAGTGGTTTCTTGGCTGCCTCCCTAGGGCCTTTCCAGGATATTTACAGAATCAGCAAAAATACATGCAGGACAAGGAGGCCAGGGGAAAATGACAGCCAGCTATTGAAAACCATTACATGCCAGGCCCACTTTCCTTCCTGGGGATAGAGAAATAAATCAGACATGGGTAATAATCACTGCCAAGGGTTCAAGGGGAGGGCAGTCTCCTGGTCTCCTGATTTCTACTGCATAAAAAATATGGCTGAAGCGAAGCACACGGCAGGGGAAAGATCATTCAGAGCAGCTCTGCTCTCTGTTTTCGCCAGACCTGCCTTTCTGGGCTGTTTCTTCTCCTCGTGGTTTTATCATCGAGCGTGACAGCAGAGTGCTGGCACTAACTGTGCCACCTAATAATCTGTGGCATCAGAAATGTGCAGGAGATCAACCGAAGAAGAAGACAGGCAGAATGATGTGTCCCTCCTTGTAGTCTCCGAGCCTCACACTGAGGCCCTTGGACTACATACAGCACACGTGGTCGGTCACTCATGGGCCCCCTTTGTCCTGCCCTCACTTGACATCAAAGAATGAGAAGCAGACGCTTCTGGATACCTCGTTCCCCCCAGCATCTGTGGCTCTCGGCTTCTGCTCCTCCCAAGTCTCTCCGAGGAAGGAGACAGGCGGGGGCTCAGGACCTCCTTCCACCTCGGACTGGCCTGTTTAACTGCAGCTGCTCATCCGAGGCTGCTGTCCTTGTCAGCATGTCACCATTTTATCAGTTTGTAAACACCAGAAAGTGGGAGAAACAACACCCAGACTCTGGACTGTCTTCGTCCCAAAGCAAAGCCCTTTCACAGTCCTGTGACACCGTCCGCTTTCCTCACAAGTAGCTCGGTTTTAATAACACACAGTATTTATGGAATCTTTATCCTGATGTTACCTGCATATACTGTAGCCTCTCAGTAATGTCAGGGGGAGGACTTATAAACTATTCCACCAATGCCTTCTTGACAGGTAAGGGAATTACCCCCCAGAGCAGAGTTAAGTAGCTCGCTGAAGGTGACATGGTTAATGAGGGTAGCACTGGTATCTGAAGTAGCCAATGGGTCCATCTTTTTAACTGGTGTGCGAGAAACCCTCCCGTTGATTTTTATCTCAAATCTTCTTGGTCTGATCACAAGTTGCATCTCTATTGACAAACGGAAGCATCATCTAGAGTTTTCTGCCCTGGGTTTTCAATAATTTATGTAAAAACCTTAGTCTGTTGCTGAGGAGAACACATTTGCCACTTGGAAAATGAAGCAGGAAGCCATTCTCTAAAAATATGAGCTCCAAACAGCAAATCTAAAGCTCTTGTTCCTGCATTCAGCTGTGCGAGGTTTCAGACAAGAGGGGACCCTGTTTGTAAAAGGGGTTTATAGCTCCGATCTCTCGTGTCTGTGGGCGTTTCCTGCTTGAATAGAATTCCCAGACAGACTTTATGCTTTGCCTTCACCATTCCTCAAGTCACAGAGTGACAGCGCAAATTGAATGGAGGCAGCGATTGGAAGGATCCTCATTTCATGTAATTTATAAACAGAGCCGGTCTGAATGGCCCACTGATTTAATTACAGGATGTAAGAGTGGGTGAGACTCGGCACACCACTGACAGCTGATGGAGGCCTCCACTGAACGTCCTTATTTTCGTCTCCTGAAATTATCCGACAGATCTCAGGGGGGGAATTTTGATGTGCCAATAGTAAACAGACACTTTTCTTTAACTGCCAGTAATTACCAGGTAATTTTGGTGGAAACTTGTGTCAATATAACATAATCTCTCCTCCTGTCTATCTCTCCTCCTTCCTTTCTCTCCCCACTTCTAGCCCCTCAGGACTGTCTGGGTGTTGGCAGAGAACCTGAGAGGAATGGAAATTCTCTTGCATGGTATTTTATGAGGACACAGTTTTTGATTTGCAGCAGGTGGGATTTCTGAGCAGAGTGTTGATTTGTCCAGTGTGGCTCCTGGCAGAGAGAGGTTGTCCAGCTAGAGTGAAAAGTATCCCCTCCACTTCCAGAAATATCCCCAGGCACATTCACAGGTACCTGTTTTCTGGTTTGGTGGCCGAACTTTCAGAAGACGTGCGTGATTCAGGATGGACACGGAGGGCCACTTTATTCCAGCTTCTCCTTCGGCCTCTCCCTGGGAGGTTCTGCCCAGCAGACTTGAAGAATTGATTTCAGATTGTGCAGAACAAAAGAACAAAATCTCATTCCACCCTGGAAACTACAGCATCCCCTCCCCCCACCCACACCACTCCCCTGGCCTCACATGATACCTGGGACCACACACCTGGCCTGAGGCTGCTGGCCAGTTCTCCACCACACTGGACTGGGCTGCTGACCTCAGCCAAGGCATTCTCTTAGCTGCAACTCAATGCGGGTCTTCACTTTCAGCTTTGATCCAGCCAGGACATAGATTCATGGGTAACCCATGGATCAATGGCTCACTGGTCAGTGGTGGTCTTGGCTTAAAGTCACCAAAGTCACTGAAGCACTGGTGTGACATACAGGAGGGCCTCCCTCAGGGACCTGCGGCAATGCACACAGACAGAGGCCCTCATCTCATCTTGCACTTGATTTGCAGAACCTCCCCGTAACCAACAAGCTCACTCTGCTTCCCTAATTACCTTCTTTTACCATCAACTCAAACTTGAGTAGGTGACCTTAGGCACATGGGTAGGCCCCTGTAAGCCAGCGTGGCTCAAGTCCTCTGAAATGTGGCCACGCGTCCTCGCACCTGCCAGGCTGCTCCGGCCACATCACCACATCACCACACATCGCACCCACCCTTCCTGTGGCCTCCCTTCTGCCCCCGGGTGATGACGGTAGTTAGGGTGCAATCCACAATCCCGAGTCTTGCTGTCCCGCTGGGCGAGGCCCCTTACCTTTCTCATTGCTTGAGACACAACGGGAGTCTTCTGCTCTACAAGGAGCTTGCCGGGGGCTCTCGCCCAGTGCTTAGGGACAGCGGTGCCACTGTCACCAATTTCTATCCTCACGATCGTGCTGCAGCACAGGCGTTATTATTCCCTTTTCATGGATAAGAAACTTGAAATCAAAAAGTTTGCGATTTGCCGAAATTTCTTATTCAACTCTAATTAAAAAAACGACCATTACGTTCTTATTCTGTGCCTTAGAGCAGACTAAGTACTTCTTAGGTCTCTCATTTAATTCTTAAAAAAACTCATGTAACCGGCACTGTTGGAGCGTCACGCTGCAAGTGAAGAAGCTGAGGCTACGAGAAGGGTCACAGGACAGCAGGATTTGAGCCTTGATGATCATAGTGGAGGTGCCCATCTGGCTTCACAGCTGATTTTCTTAAATCTGATGCCAAAATGTTTCAGGAACTGGCAGCTATTATTATTGTTGCTTTTTAGAAAGTATTATAAATATGGGGAAAGCTCAATCTTATTCCAAATCTGATCCCCGAGGCTGTTCCTTTTTGATTTTTTGCATTTTTAGTTCTTACATGAATTGACAAGTAATAATTCCTCGGATTTTACGTGTAGTGCCCGGTGAGGGGCTGAGGAGGCAGTTGAGTGACCACATCTGTCAGTGTGAGGAGCCCCGCAACGCGGCGTTTGTGCAGGTGGGTTTGGATCAGACGTTGACCAGATAATAGTAAAAATGGAAATAGATGAAACACTGTCCGCCTCGTTTCATTTCACATTTGTTGAATTACCCGGTTGACATATAAATGTGTTGCTGAAAATATAGCTTTCACTCACTCGTGTTTTGCATCTTTATTTCCCAGTTCAGCTTCTTCTGCCCCTAAGTAACTCTTACATACTTCACTGCTTTAGAAATAGCCTTACCCAAGCTAATGACATGAAAATAAGGAGTAATGTATACTCAATTGTGCATAATAGGGTTGTAATTCCAGGGAGAGATGCCTGAGTGTTTTGCTAATGCCGGGAGAAATTCAACATGGAATTCCAGGCTCGAGTTAGGGTGTGGGAGGGCTGAATGGGTTTGCACGAGGGGCAAGACGTGCTGGTGCTTCTGCAGGATTTTGTTCCATGGGGCCCTTTAGAGAGTAACACTGATGGGAAAGCAGAGGCCACAGGGTGTCAGTGGGCCTTCACTGCGCATTAGAACACGCTGCTCCCTGCACAGCCCTGCCTGCCTCGTGACTCTCCTGCCTAGAGAAGCAGGAGTCCAGCAACTCTCTGTGTGTAAAGCACATTTGATGGAGAGTGACATTTCTAAGTCGTAACAGAGCAGTGTCATACAGATTGTTGTCAGTACAACTTAGTCTGAAGGTTTTTTATTAGAGATCAGAAATCATGAGCTAGGCATCCAGACCCCAGCAGAACACTTGCCTCCAAATATTAAGGGCTTCCTTTTTCTGCCATAATTGAATGTAGTTAATACTAAATGGCCACGTAATGCAACCCACCTTGCTAAGCTGCATGGGCATCCAGGAAACGGCAGGCCCAGTGAGAGTGTTCTGAGGCCAGGTGGCTCTGTGTCTGTTGGTCTGCAGGGCTGGGGGTAGTGCTGCCAGGTAGCGGAGCTGGCACCATTGTCAAGGGGAACTAAGATACTTGTCAGAGCATCAAGTGATGCTGGGTGGAGTTAGGAGTGGGCATGAAGGAGTCAGGCCCCAGGTCTGGAGGTGAGAGAGTTGGGAGCAGGGTGGGCTGGGATGTCTACACTGACCAGGGAAATTGATTCAGGATGAAGTGTGTGGAGCAGGCATTCTCAAACTTTTAAACAGGGGGCCAGTTCACTGTCCCTCAGACTGTTGGAGGGCCGGACTGCAGGCCCCAGGATGAGTTGGCTGCAAAGCAGGACAGGCAGTGGCGGCAAAAACACCCAGTAGGCTAGATAAATGTCCTGGGCGGCTGCCTGTGGCCCACGGGCCATAGTTTGAGGACACTTGGTGTGGAGGGAGAATGAACCGGACAGCTCCCTTTGAAGAACTTGTATGAGGAGCCACTTGAGAAGCAGGAAGGAAGGAAAAAGCCATGATCAATAACAAAGATTTGTATTTTGTAACTGACAAAGTATTTTCTCCTCTATGACTTCATGTAGTTCTTACAAAATCTGGTGAGGTTAGGGCAGAGCACCTTCCATCAAAAACTTCTCAATTCAAAAATCTCTTAAAACATCACTTAGGTGTCAAGGCCATGCTGGGAGGGAGAGACGGGTGGGTGTGAGGCTGAGCTATGTGTCTTCTCGGGCCATGCTGAGCACGTGTTCCTGGAGCACACCTACCCTCCCTGGGCCACCTGCCTCATCTTCAAAATTAGAATACAAAATAATGCTCATCATTCCTCATTGTGTTGTTTAGATAATGTAGGGGTTAAGGAAAAACTTCCCCTTTGCCCTCGGCAGGTTCACTGAAACCAACTGAAGAAAGGCAGGTGGATCAGAGGGTTTTATTCTAACTGGCATGGTACGGGGGTAGGGCATCACAAGGGAACCATTCCCCGATCACCCCACGGGAGACAGGCTTGTACGCTCTTTTTCACAGGAGAGGGAAGAGCTGGGGAATGCTGACAATTCTTTTGAGGGCAGCAAGTGATCATTACAGAGAACAAATGGACAGAAATTAACTTGTAAATGATTCTCTCTGGAATTTGGGTGAGCGCCAGAGGTGGAGTAGCACATCCAGCTGTGGCTGCTTCCTCCGTCTTCCTAGCTGGATGATGAGATTTGAGGAAGGAGAGAAAGGCAATGTTGTGTGTTTGGAGAGAAGCTTTCTTGGTCAGATAAGGAAATTCCAGAAAGCTTGGCTCCATGTCCTTGTGGGGTCAGAGGGGCTGCTCTGAGGGCCCTCAGCTGGGCAGTGTGTCAGTCTCAGAGCTGTGGCTTCCTGAGTGCCAGCAGTTGTTACAGGAATACTAAGGCATGTAGTGGCACTGTGTATTGAGTATCAGTGGTGCATTTTTCTGGATAGATTACAGTTCTCATCTGATTCTTGAAATTGCATAAGTGCCACCCTGGCCCCTTGCAGAGTGATTAATCTGGAGGAGAGACCAGCACACACATGGTCAGCTAAGTTGCCCCCAGCAGCTGGAATGAGATAGAAGGGGTTCAGGAACCAGGGGGCATGGGGTACTGGGTGCACCTGGACTCTGTCCATAAGCCACAGTGTGCAGCAGGCAGAGGTAGGTGTCGTCCTTTCTCTAAAGCAAGCATGAGCCCAGCGTGTGGAAAAGGTGGGGGACCTGCAGGTGTGTGTGGCACTAAACTCTGCACACAAGGTCTCATTCTCTTCTTAAAAACTCCGCAGGAGCTGGTTCCATTATTCCCCTCCTTCCTTCACTAATGGCTCACAGGGGCTCAGAGCTGTGACTCTGCACAGCTAGGCCGGGGGTGTCTGTGGGTGTCAATCCCATCGTTTTCAGGGAGGCTGGGACATCATCAGGGCACAGGCAGTGTTTGAACAGGGTCTTGAAGTTGCTCTGGTGTTGGAAGAGTGGAGATGTAGAGTGGGATGTGAGGGCAGCAGGGCACAGGGGCAGGGTCTGAGGCTGTCGTCAGCAGAGCCTGGAGGTGGGAGAAGAAGCATGTTCTCTGGTTTGGGGGACAAGACAAGAATGGAGGAGGGATTGGGGAGGCAGGATGTGACGGTGGTGGGCAGGGTGGCTGCCGTGACCGTGTCTGGCCCTGCACAGCAGACTGGGGTGTGGCTGTATCTGCCTGGGGCAGGGCCCCTGGCTGGGGAGAAGCAGCCCCTTCAGGACAGCACAAAGCCCCACGCTGAGGGCTTCTGACACGGGGAACATGCCGGGACTCAGTTTCCAGAAGAAAACTTACACAGCCGCCACCAGGAGCTTCATTCCCGTGCGTCCTTCCACATACAGAGTCTGACAACTAACCACATACAGAGTCTGACAACTAACCACATACAGGGTCTGACAACTAACTCTGAGAACTCCTCCTAGAAAAATTCCAGTTTCATTGGTGAATATCACTCGTTACTCTGAGGTGCTCCCCAAGGGAGCACCAACCCCAGCGCCTAGTCCCACCCTTCAAAGTAATTTTGGAACTCTTTCTCTGGATTGGCCATCAAAGCTGTCACTGTACAAGTTCTGACAATCAAGTTTGCGATCTTGTCACCTTGGGCTATGCTGGCAGCGCCGTGCAAACAGCTCAGTAAGGTTGATAACCTTTGTATCTCAGTGTCTGACAGCTGTGTTTTTCTTGATGTGTCATGGTGTCCTGCTGAGTGGTGGTCATTGTTGTTGTGTTTATTTCTCTGGTTGGTTTTGGAAGAACTTCTCAAGGGCCACTGCTCCATGTCCCATGGCAGGGGTGCAGCCTTGCCCGGCTTCTCTGCCTGTGCTCCCTCTGAGGTGTCCTTCAGAGCCATGTGCCAGGGCTCTTTGCACTCAGCAGAGACTCAGTACAACCGGAGCCTTAACACCAGTCACCTTCACATGGCTTGATCTCAGAACCTGCCAGTGTGGTGTCAGCCTGGCTGGGCTGAGGGACAGCAGGTGGCTGGTGAAGCATTGCTTCTCGGTGTGTCTGGGAGGGGGTCTCAGAAGAGACCAGCATTTGTGCAGCTGAACTGGCAAAGATGCCCTTGCCAATGTGGGTGGGCATCTTCCAATCCATCTAGGGTCTTGGAGGAGCAAACAAATACAGAAAAGAAGAATTCGCTATTTCTGCTTAGCTTAGTTGTCCATCCTCCAGCCCGTGTGCCAGCGACTCCAGGTTCCCAGGCCTTCCATCTCAGACACTTGCACGAGTGTCCCTGCTCCTCACACCATTCTCAGGCCTGCAGACTCACTGGGGTTACACCATTGCCCACCCCAGCCCCTGCCTATGTCTTGCTGCAGGACTCAGAGGGAATCATACCGCCAACTGTCCTGGTTCTCCAGCATGCAGAAGGCACATCAGGAAACTTCCTGACTTGTGATCTCATGAGCCAATTCCTAAAATAAATCTCAATCTCCTCTCTCTCTCCTCTCCTCTTTCTCTCTCATATATATATATTATCTCTCTCTATATATACATAATATATATATAGATAATATATATTATAATATATATTATATATATAGATAATATATATTATAATATATATAATATATATAGATAATATATATTATAATATATTATAATATATATAGA
>CAUYTI010097628.1:0-21865 GCA_963575145.1 Galago senegalensis
GGACCACAGGCGCCCGCCACAACGCCCGGCCTTTTTTTTGGTTGCAGCCGTCATTGTTGTTTGGCGGGCCCGGGCTGGGGATTCGAACCCGCCACCTTAGGTGTACATGGCTGGCGCCTTAGCCGGTTGAGCTATAGGCGCTGAGCCTATTTTTTTTTTTTTTTGAGACAGAGTCTCAGTTTACCACTGTGCCTTGGTTGAACTTTCTAGCTCAGCTGACTAACCTAACCAAGTCAACTGGGTTCAGGAAATTGGGACCTCTGACCCATAACAAAATCAATACATGGGAGGTGTACATTGGTTTATCCCCAAAAGATGGGACATTTCAAAGCAGGGGCTTAAGGGCTATAGGTGGGTATAATTTGTAATTGGTAATTTTAATTTGTAATTAAAGAAATGAAGCTTTATTTAAAGGCTTGGAATATTTTAAGTTAAGGAAGTCTGTTAATCAGAACTCCTGACCAGACTCAAGTGATTTTTTTTAATCACTTGAACTACAGACTTGTCTTGCAAAGCCTTAGAGCTGTTAATGACTTATAAAGGAAATACAAGAAAGGAGGGTGGCCTGATGAGGCTATCTGACCTCCCTTCTCATGGTTAGTATCTCATTTTAAGGTGAAAGGAAGGCTTTGCTTGCTAGTGAAATATCAGAAAAATATTAACCATAGTTTCTCAATAAGGGCTAAGATCAATTAGCTTTCTTGCTAACAGGCATCCTATGGAATTGTGCTTTCACAAGATCTAAAAGGAGTGGAGCAGATGGAAAGATAACATAACATTTTTTAACAACTGCTAGACCTCACTAACAACTGCCTTTTAGAATCTGGTTTTCTACCTTCAAGAGTTCCTGAGCTAGACAAGATCAGACAACAGGGGTACTAGGCACAGTCCTCATTTCTGCCCCAGGGACAGAATCAGTGATGACCATGATCACGTCTCCAACGAGAAGGCAGCTCCTTCTGTTATCAGTCTGCTGCTAGGAAGAGACAAGATGCAGGTGCAGCAGGTCTGGACCCTGTTAATTTGTCTACAGCCATAAACCTTCATCCCCTTTACAACCCCTAAATAAAAAGACAGAGCATCTCATTGTCTCTGCTGACATTATCTCCCTGTCTTTCACCATGTTGGCCCTTTTACTCATCTGGTAAAAGTAAAATCAACTTTTCTTCTTTCTATCTTAATCTTTGGAGAAAGCTTTCTCAAAACCTACATCCACTAGCCCACACCCTGACAAGTATATTCTTTGGCCAAAAGGGGGTCAATTCAGTCAGCTGGGGGGGGGCCTTAAGATTTTATTTTAGTTCAGAGGAGGATGTACTATTACTTCTTTCTCCACTAGTGCTGTTGGCACAGTGTTTTGCGAATGAGTGCTGACTAAAAGTTTGAGTTGAATTCTGAGATATTTAAGCCAATTGTCAAGTTATGTGTTTGTAGAAGCTGAGAAATGTTCCTGTGAGAGAAAAGAGTTCAGTGCCTGAACCATTTCAGTCTCTACTTCTCTCTACATTCTCCCTGCCAACCTTACTCCTCTGTGCCTTTGTTTTTCCATCCTCTGCAAATTAAGAGTAAAATATCTACTTCTACTTTTTGGAGAGTATGGTCAGGCTAAAATTAATTTTGGTGAAGGAGAGAGAAGACTAAAGTCTCGAGAATGTTCATTTCTCAGAGGAAAGATGGATGATCTTTGATCACTTTGGTGACCATGACCCTGCAGGACTTACTGTATTTCTGCAGGCAGTTGGCCAGACAGAAGGCAGTAGCTGTGGATGTGAGGTACTTCTCTGTGAGGTCTCGGAAGTTCTGTTTGGTTTTTTCCAGCTGGGAGCGCAAGTACTGATTGGCTTCTTGGGTACTCATTTCTGCCCTCTGACCAGAAGAAGTGGTAAGAGACGTTTCCATGTTGAAGCTTATGGGGGGAGTAGAGCCAGAACCTAGGAGAAGAATTGAAACAAATAATACATTAAAAACAAGTGAATGGATTATGGTGATGGTTGCACTACCTGGGTAAATTACTAAAGATCTTTCAACTGTACCATTGTAATGGGCAGTAATATGTCAATTATACCACAGTTCTTTATATTTAAAAAAGGACTTAAACAGGTCTCAAGAATGCAGATGTTATTCATAACTTACTTTTGGGATACACCTTGTCAGCATCCTACAACTCTGAGACTCCTTAACCACAAAAAAGGCACAAAATGCCTAAACTCAGAGGTACTGCCTGTAACGTAGGCTCTGACAGGACTGCCAGAGGTAGAATGCCAGGTAACCGTCTGGAGTCTCCACAACAGAATTAGAAGGTGGGGACACCATGGAATCCTAGGAGCTCCTGCCTTCCACTTGCTGAGGCCATGAGGAAACACATGGCCAGGCCACCTGGTCTCTTCTGCAGGTCAGCACCAGTGAGGACCACTCCCTCAGCAGTCATTCTCGTTTTTATGTACCCTTATAACAATAACACAGGCCTAATCTCTTTCTGAAATTTATGAACATTTTCATTGTTTATTATTGCAAGTGCATTGAAAACACCAGGGAATCGATATTTTCCCAAATTCTTCCACTGCCTTAAGGACTGTCATGAAGTCATTTTTTCTTTATTAAAAATTTAAAACTTTCAGGTAGTCTTGGTGTTCTTTGGTTTTTCAGTTTTCCACACCATTTCAATATTATAGGAAAAAATTATAAGTGTGGTGGCTCATGCCTCTAATTTTAGCACTTTGGGAGGTTGAAGCAAGAGGATCTCTTGAGGCCAGGAATTTGAGATAATACTGGACAACATAGTGAGCCCTGTTTCTATGAAAAATGAAAAAAAAAGTTAGTCTAGTGTGATAGTGCACTGTAGTTCCAGCTACTCAGGAGGCTGAGGGGGAGGATCACTCGAGCTCAGGAGTTCAAGACTGCAGTGAGCTATGATTGTGAGCCACTGCACTCTAGCCTAGGGCAAAAAATGCTGTCTAAAAGACAAAGAGAAAGAAAGAAAAGAAAAAAAATTCTGAGTATAATACTCTGTTTAGTATGGGAAGTATATGAGTAATTCATTAATGAGGATTTTGGTCTTGTGTCTCAATATTCTTCTTACTGCAGCTAAATGTTACATTGGACTCTTTACCTACCCCTACAACTAGGGAAGCATGTTGGCTTTTTATTAAACTTGAAGACAAGTTTGATGTCCACACCTCCTATACACACCCTCCTCTATGTGTAGGTTGCTTTGCGTTTGAATTGCTATATTCATGTTTTGTGCTTGTCACTTATAAATTTCATTCTAGCTCTATAGGGTCTCTTTCTAACTTTCAAAGTCATTGAAATAGTTTATGTATATCTATGTTTGTGTATATTAGTTGCTGCCATAGGACATTTCAATAAAATTCAGGAGTATAATGGGTTGGTTACTAGTTGCACTAGAGGAAATGGGAAGCAAAACGATGAGTACACGGCCCTAAATTCCTAGCTCAAGATTTAGGTTAGGGACCTAAAATGCTCTACCTAATGCCCCTAAATCTATGAATAAGCTCAATCTGATTCAACGTTATATTTCTTCTTCCCTGCTTCTTCACCCTTAGTGTTTATTCCCATAAAAGTGTCTCCAGGATTTCTGTTCAGATAAATTGACAAAATCTTGCCGTCTGTTGGGTCATCACACTTTGTACCTTTCCCTTTGGAACTTTCTGGGACTAGAGTCTGATTGCAGATCTGTAAGGCAATGGCACCCGCTGGAAGAAGGCTCTGAGGAGAGTCAACAGGCTCCTGGAAGGCAACCACTCAGGGGAGGCCATTAGAGATCCTTTGGCAAGTGGAGACAAGCCTCCGCAAACACCAAGGAAGGTCCGCTTCTCATGCAACTCGAGAGGCAGAGGTGTTTAGGGTTCCAAGATCCTCAGCTTCATCAGAAACTGTTCACACCGCCCAGCAGTACCTTTGCAATTGATGCCCTGACTTTACGGAAGTGCTCCTATGATAACAGGAATTCAATTTAGGTTTAGTTTATAGAATTAGGCCTCCAGCCTCACTAGATAAGGTTTGTTTGTTTTCTTTTTTTTTAGACAGTAACAGAAGATTCCAAGTCCCTGAACTAAATTTTGAGCTGGGAATTTAGAGCCTTGCACTCATCATTTTGCTTCCCTACTTCCTCCAGTGCACTGACAAGTAACCAAACCATTATTCCCTTGATTTTTATTAAAATGTCCCATGGCAGGCTCGGTGCCTGTGGCTCAAGTGGCTAAGGCGCCAGCCACATACACCTAAGGTGGCGGGTTCGAATCCCCAGCCCGGGCCCGCCAAACAATGATGGCTGCAACCAAAAAATGGCCAGACGTTGTGGCGGGTGTCTGTAGTCCCAGCTACTTGGGAGGCTGATGCAGGAAACTCGCTTGAGCCCAGGAGTTGGAGGTTGCTCTGAGCTGTGAAGCCATGGCACTCTACCCAGGGGGATAGCTTGAGGCTCTGTCTCAAAAAAATAAAATAAAATAAAATGTCCCATGGCAACAGCTAATATACACTAACATAGATACACAGAAAATATTTCAATGACTTTGTCATTGGAAAGAGACCCTGTAGAGCTAGAAAGAAATTTATAAGTGACAAGCACGAAATGTGTATATAGCAATTAAAACACAAAGCAAACTACACATAGACAAAGAGGGTGGGTGTAAGAGGTGTAGACATCAAACTTGTCTGCAAGTTTAATGAAAAGCCAACATGCTTCCCAGGTTGTGGGATTGGGTGGAGTCCAGTGTATACTCCTTGTTTTTATCCATTGTGTTATTCTAAGCACCTGGGAGTGGATCTCACTGTTTCCTTGCTTGGTTGACTGAAGCTTGCACCCAAAAGTGGCCAGTAGTAAATTAGAAATGCTAGAACCTTTTTGGTATAGTATAGAGGACAGGTTCCAAAGGCTTCTGGAGATCAGGAGTGGATTAATCATGTAAGATATGTTCATTCACCCCTTCTATATCCTATCTAATGGTCAAAAGACACTACTTTCAACAAGGGTGTGAGAAATATATTCAAGAGATGTGTCCCTTCATCCTCCAAGAGGTCTGTGGTGGCAATTTTACGTAGGACACTGGGACTGCTGCCATTGAACTATGATCCCTTAAGCTAAAAGAGATGATGGGAAGATAGAGATGGAAGGGTCATGTGACAACTAATTGCTGAAGACCAGAGCCTTAATTACTACAGTGTGTAGCAGACCTGAAACCAACATCAGAGTGGCCAAACCCTCAGAGCTCTTTGACATTAACTCATTGATTAGTATCCCTAGAACTGAAATAAATGGGAAGCCTAGTAAAGACTAAATTGATCTGTATAAAGAAAAACATTCTGTATCTGGTGAATGTAAGTCTGGTTTGATCACAATAGACTTTCAAAAAATTCACAGACCCTTGACAAATTCACCATTCTATTCTCCTTTGAATGAGGAGAGATAGATCCTCTCAAGGAAAGAGGATTTACACAGGTAAAAATTGCCATTGAGTTACTGGATATTCACATGAGATCTCCTTGAAAGTCTAGATAATGTTTATTGATCTCTGAATTCATAGCTCCTAGCACAGCACAGGCATTAAGGTCATCAGTAATATTTATCCAGTGGCTGAAAAGTGGTTGCAAACCTCTCTAATCATCTCAACTATATTTCTATCCCAAGTGTCCTCTCAGGAATACATCCTCCAAGTCAGCAACAAATTCTCTTCCCTAGAAATCGCCCTGCCCTCCACTGTTTGGTCCATGTTCTAGGAGCAGTTACCTGTGGTGAGCTTTAATGAAAACAAAGTGTCCTCAGGGATTCCTCTCCAGCATTCCCTCTCTCATTAAGAAGAGGATCTTGGCTTACCTGCCTAGAATCTGGGCTGTACCATATTTTGTTGAAATTAACTGATTGTGTTCTCCCTCTCAACTTGAGTCTCCTCAGGGAGACATTGATATCTGAACTCTGATAGATAAAAACTGAAAGGAGCAGATCAAAATACTCAAGACCAAAGTGTAACAAAAGGCAATTATGTTTATTTTGACACTTGGGTACAAATGGTCTAAGATCTGAAGGATGTCAGCAGCTAAGGGGGGCGGCAGATCTATTTATGGCAGCTAAAGAGCAGCTGGCTTTACAGACAAGTCTTTCTTATCAGGTGCCAAGGACATGCAGTTCCTTAGTGGGACTCTCCCACTAGTTCTTCTTATCAAGGTGTCAGAGGCTTGTTGTGTAAGTATATTTCTCACAGGTAACTGGCTGGTGCAGAACATGAAAAGTCTGGAGCATGTCTCTCTTATCTGAGTCATGACCACTGTAACAGAATGTCACAGAATGTTTTTTTCAGATATAAGATGGAGTTAGCTTGGCCCACCTAACAAACTCCAAGTCCTTAACACAGGGAAATTAACATTCAACAAATATGCATAAGGTATTATGTATAAATACCTTTATCTTTCTCAACTGTAAATACAGAAGAATAGTGTTAGTATCACTGCTTCAGATACAAGAATCTTCTTACCCTGTCCCTTTGGCCTAGAGCAGAGTGTATAAGGCAACAATGGACTTTTCCATCACTTTCCAAGCACTGTCTATTCTCACCAAGCCGACACTTATTTGGCAACCTCAAGGTTGAGACTCATGGGCCTAGACAGGGTCTCATGTGTCATCCTTCCCCCTCTTGGAGTTGGTGTTTCCCCTCAGTATAAACCATCCTGAGTCCATCTTGTGTGTCTCCTTGAGCAGATGTACAAGTTCTCTGTGGAGTAAGTTACTTTCAGTCATCACTGCTCAGCTCAAGATGCTCCTTGAGGAATTTGATGATGGTATAGGCATGCCCCTGCTTTCCCTGATTTACCTGAACCCAGTCTGAAGTCTATCCTCATTCTCTACATCATTGGCCACCACATGCTTCACCATTATTTTGACATTCTTCAAATTATTTTCGTTCTCCAAACTTGATGATTTATATTTGCTCTCTTGGCTCTGTACTCTCAGGGCATTTGGTCAGGAGGAAAGAGCTGGGTTCTGGAGAAAAAACACGTAGCAGGAACCAAGTTTAGGTTTCAGTTGCATTTTCCAGGGCATGTGTAATATACAGCTTAGTCCCTCCTGGACTCAGAAAACTGAGCAGAAAGTGACCTTTAGAGAACTAGAATGACAGCCTGATCTTCCTAATAAAGAAATGGTAACAGTAGCTCAGATCAAGAGATTTTCCCGAGTTTCCTCATCACTTGTTTTCTTTTTTTGTTTGTTTGTTTGTTTGTTTGTTTTGAGACAGAGTCTCATTCAGTTGCCCTGGGGTTAAGTGCCATGGCATTATAGCTCACAACAACCTCAAACTCTTGGGTTCAAGTGATGCTCCTGCCTCAGCCTCTCCATCAGCTGAGACTACAGGCACCAACCACAATGCCCAGTTATTTTTAGAGATGGGGATCTCTCACTTGCTCAGGCTGGTCTTGAACTTCTGAGCTCAAGCAATCTACCTGCCTCAGCCTCTTAAAGTGCTAGGATTATAAGTGTGAGCTACTGCACTCAGCCGGAGGGAAAATCTTTTATCATTTATCATAGTTCCATAGTCCTATTATTTGTACTTACATTTCTATCATTGGCTGTGGATAGGTATCAACTAACACTTATCACCAATAAAATGTATTTATGGGCTTATCTGTGAGATGTCTGGCTCCAGGGGCAGAAGATTATCTTCCTGATAGTCCGCCTTATTCACACCACATCCCTAGTGTTTCCATCCCATATCTTCCAGACAAAATTCAGTGCATATTTGTGAAATGAGAAAATAATTTTTACAATGTTGTCTAGCTCAACCATATTTCCAATCAAATCCTATCCTGGATCTTCACGAATATAGTAAAAGCACAGCATTAGCAGAGGCAGTCTGAAATCCAAATACCAATTTCCACACATGTCACATAGAGTGGATGATTTCATTATCCTCTTTGAGCCTATCTTGTTTACATAGAAAATGGAGAAGGAAGTATTAACCAGGAGAGTTGGTTGATGTTCCAATGAAATAACATCAACAGAGAGGGCTCCCAATCCCTGCTTCACAGTCACTGGTGTGATAGTTAAAAATATTTGGTGATACAGCCCAAGAAGCCATATTTTCGACAAATTCTGCAGGGAGATTCTCATGCAAATAAAAAGTCCCACCATTAGAAGATGGCACCAAAAGTGAAGAAGGAAGCTCCTGCCCTTCCCAAAGCTGAAGCCAAAGCAAAGGCATTAAAGGGCAAGAAGGCAGTGCTAAAAGGTATCCATAGCCACAAAAAAAAAAAAAGAAGATTCATACATCACCCACCTTCCGGCAGCCAAAAACTCTGAGGCTTGGGAGGCAGCCCAAATATCCTCCAAAGAGCATCCCAGGAGAAACAAGCTTGACCACTATGCCATTATCAATTTCCCCCTGACCACTGAGTCTGCCATGAAGAAGATAGAAGACAACAACACACTTGTGCTCATTGTGATGTCAAAGCTAACAAGCACCCGATCAAACAGGCTGTGAAGAAGCTTTATGACATCGATGTGGCCAAGATCAACACCTTGATCAGGCCTGATGGCAAGAAGAAGGCATATGTTTGACTGGCTCCTGATTATGATGCTTTGGATGTTGCCGACAAAATTGGGATCATCTAAACCAAGTCCAGCTGGCTAATTCTAAATATATCTTTTCACCATAAAAAAAAAAAAGTCCCACCATTAAACCAACAGCTTGGAAGAGAGACCTCAAAAGGACTAATGGCGCAAGTTCCTTGTTCATGGTGGCCTTTCAATGGGGGATATTCCTGTTGCAGGAAGGAGTGTCCCACCTGACTGGGAAACAGAAAAACCTGCTTCCCTAGTCTGGCCCTTTAGTTCTCCATTCTCCTTCCTCTGCTATACTTGCTGGAAAATCTTAGCCCTTATGTGAGTTATTCCTTTATGAAAGATTCCTATTATTGTCTTCTCTCCGAGAAAAACAAGGCAGAAACTGGTTTGGGTCTTCACAGTTCCAGGCTTCCTCCTAAGCCTCCCAAGTGAGCCAAAAGCAACTGTGGCTGATAGCAGTCAGGTCATTAAAGGGGATCTCAGAGGAGCCTGAGAGTTGGAAACATGACATGGTCAGTATCAGACAGTTTTGGGAGGAGAGGACAGGGCAACCTGTTAAGGAAAGAATGCTGCCAGGAGGAGGAACAGAAAGATCCAAAGGAGAGTGAGAAGAAAAAAAAAAAGAAGAAGAAGAAAAAAAAAAAAAAAATATATATATATAAAATGGATTCAATGAGGACGGAAACAAATGGGATTGCAATTGGCCTGGGAGGCAGAGATTTACTGCTGAGATAAAGTCTCCTGAGGATCCCCTCAGCAAACAGTAGCTTCATTAGCACTCAAGACAGTCAAGAATTCTTGACTCAAGGCTCAAGATGCTGAAGCTTAAAGCCTGGGACAGTGCTTGTAGGTACCAACTTAACTACCAATTCTGTCCGGGGTTACAATCAGAGAAGCAGGATTAAGAGAAAGCTTCTTACCCAGAGAGGCTCTGCCCTTTGGTTGCCTGGTCAAGCTGATACCCAAGGCAACTGGCTTGCTCTAAAAGTCTACACTGATGGGCATTGCCCATATTAACAGCCATTCACAGTTTTTTCATGTCAAAACCACCAACCAACCAGCTTTATAAATCTACTTCTGCTTGTTCTCCACCCTATGCATGTAAAACATCAAGATGTGAATGTTTTCCCCTTTTTTGAGGACTTTCATAATCATCCTCCATTCTCCTTCAGTTAAAATAGATTTTAAAGATTTTCTTCAAATAAAAAAAAATCTAAGAGTTTTAGACATTTTTCCTTCTTCTTTGGGTTGGCTCTAGTTTTTAAAAACTGTCAAATTTTTACATTTTAAAATTTTTTTCATGGAGATCCAGTCTCACAAATTGTTCACATTCTTAAAAAGAAAAATAGTGACTAAAGCCTAACTAATATTCTCTTTAGGTATGACTAATCAATCAATTCAGTAGGATCTTTTCCTGACTTTTAATATTCATAATATACCCTAATGGTTGGTGGGTTTTTTCCCACACAGTGGAACATATTGGGGTATAATTTAAGTTGTGAACAATTTTTCTTTTTTATTTTTCTGAGACAGATTCTCACTCTGTTGCCCAGGCTAGAGTGCCATGGCATCATAGTGATACAGGACAGGTGGCGCCCAAGCCAGCTCAGGGGAGCTGAGGGGTGAACCTGCTGCCTCTGCCTTGGCGGTGTTGGCGTGGTAGCAGCAGGCAGAGGAACCAGTGGGCTGGAAGGTAGGCAGGAGGACCCTGCAGGAGGCTCCAGTAGCCAGAGGGGCCAGACAGCTGCTGGGGAGACACCAGCACCTTCGGTATCCCTCTAACCCTTACACTTGTGGCTGAACAGGGACAACCTCCCCCCCCCCCATTTCCTAGGCCCGGTCAATTTCATGTAAGTTTTCTAGGCCTGAGAATGAAAGGGATTGTAGCCATTCATTTGCTACCAAGTCCAGCTAAATGTAACTACAGAGGGCCCATGCACACTAAATGTAACTGCAGAAGACCCTATGTGACTATATATACCCCTGGAGAACAAGCCCTGGGACAGAGAGAGACAGCTTCCCCCCCACCAACTTAATTTGTTTCTCTTTGCCAGGAGCTCTGGTGTTTCTGCATTTTCTATAAATAAATCCTGCCTTACCACTGATCTATGGTGGGTGGATTCTTTCCTTGCATCACCCAGACCAAGGACCTACTGAAGACAAAATTCCGGTATCAATAGCTCACAGCAAACTCAAACTCTTGGGATCAAACAATCCTCCTGCCTCAGCCTCCCAAGTAGCTGGGACTACAGGTGGCCGCCACAACACTGAACTAATTTTTCTATTTTTAGCAGAGAGGGCGTCTGGTTCCTGCTCAGGCTGGTCTCCAGCTCCTGAGCTCAAGGGATCCTCCTTCCTCAGGCTCCCAGAGTGCTAGGATTAGAGGTGTGAACCACTGGTCTCCCCAACCTCCTGGACTAAATTGCAATGAATTTTAAGCTGCCAATGTCTCACCATTCACTACCACCTCTGTGGAATCCATTTGTTTTGGCTAGTTTTTTATTTCTATAATATTGTTCTTACATTTGTCAGTTTTATGCATCATGCTGGTTATACAAAGTCACTTCTTCCCAATGAATTTTCTTAAATATAAATAATGGATACCTGTTTGATGATGACTTGGACATCTGATGATTTTCTTCATTCTTTTATTCAAACATGGCTTGAGATGAATCTTGATTGATTTGCTCAAGACCACCATAGAACAATTGAGTATGGCCCATGAATGTAACATTCCTATTGAGTGTGGTAAAATCTATTCCTTGGGCATTTTGCAGATGATCCATGGCTTGCATGTACAGTGGTAATTTAGTGGTATTGCAGCTGAGATTGCAAAGAGATAGATGCTCAAGCATGGAAGGGGAGAGACTGATAGTCTAATCCACACCCTCTCTCCTGAGCATCCTTTTCAATTGAGGGTGAATCCTGAGATTAGGGAGCATAAAATGGAATATCTCTATGGCTTTGCTGTGCTAGGCTTGGCTAGGCTGGTGGCAATCACATGTATGACCCTAATCACCTGCACAAGTGCAGCAGAACGGTGTAAAAAGTTGAGGAAAAAAAGACAAGGGAAAAACTATTTTTAGAAGTTGTCTTACCCCTCTCTGCCCACATCGAGTTATGTGGTGCCCACTGCACGGTGAAATGTCTTAAACATGTTTCTGAACTCTTCTCTCTGACCTGATGTGTCAGAAAAAAGAAAATAAAATCCTTTATTTTAAAAAATATCAAATCCTGTCTGAAATCATGTGCTTGCATGATGTCACTCAGTGATGAGTTAATTGACAATGATAAGAATAGTCACAGTAATAGATGCCATTTATTACCAAACATGCACTGGGTACTATGTTAAGTATTGTACATCTCCATTAGCACACTTGCATTTCTATTAACTTTTAAAGAAGTGTTATTATTCATTCATAGTTACCAAAAAAGAAAGTGAGGATTAGGAAAACCAAATAATTTATTTGCTCAGGTGCTCTACCTACTAAAGGTAGAACTGGGACCTATGACACAGATCATCTATCTCTAAATCCTAAGGAGTATCTGTCTGCCAAAAAGATAAAGTTTAACTTTAATGATGACTGCCTATTTTTGGGTGGTGCCTGTGGCTCAAAGGAGTAGGGCACTGGTCCCATATGCCAGACGTGGTGGGTTCAAACCCAGCCCTGGCCAAAAAAAAAAAACTGCAAAAAAAAAAAAAAAAAGCACAAGACTGCCTATTTTTAATATATTTTTTGCATATATGCCATGGGATTCTATAGACAAAATATACTCAGATTTTAAAAATATTTTTATCTTGATCCCATGAAATATTAACAGTAGAAAAACATGAAGTCCAGGTTCTCAAATTCTCCCATTTTAAGATAAAAGAGATAAGTCTAATATTTGTTTTAAGATGATAAATAATTTTATTTTTGTTAATACATTTGAAATACTTTTTTGAGTATAAAAGTAACACAGTAGATGATCTAGAGTAGTTTAATATTTGTGTCTAATGTTTGCCCACAAATAACATTACCAACTTTTATATTATTTAAAACTAAAAGAGGAATTGAGATACATTTTAGATAATATTTATACCTTAAATAATGTAAATAAGTACCATACTTTATGTAAATGGAAACGACAGGGATGTTCACTGTGGGAAAGGAAAAAGAAAGGACATATTTCATGGGAAAGGTGACCTTTTGTAATCTCCTTAATATTATTTTGGCTTGGATTAATACAAATTTTCATGTTCTCATTTTATAGGTGTCTTAGCTTGGAAAACAATTTCAAATAAAAATATATCAAAATTGATTCTGACCCTCATTATTAGTTTTCTGTTTTTTGTTTGCAAAAAGTAAAAATTTATGATTTTTTCCCCCAAATTAAATTTCTCTGCTCTCTAAATGAGTGTTGGTGGTGATGGATTCTCCTGATGATGAAGTGACTTTATGAACTGCCTCCTAGGTAATCGTATCTCCTTCTAGATTATCCTCGTCAGCTCACCCATTCATTGTTTAGTTTCCTTCACGATCTATACCATTTACTTTGTATGTAAGGTTCCCATTCCCTGCCAGTGGTCAGTAAGAAGTTGTGTTTTCTTATAGGGGTACATTTTCCCTTCTGTCTACAGGACTCTAAGGGTGTAAGTCGGTTATCAGACAGCTTGGCCTAGCAAACTCTAAATATGTCCTTCTTATTCATTCTCTTAATGTCATTAAAAATTAGCCTTTCCTGTGGTGGTGCACACTTGTCCCAGCTACTCCAGAGGCTGAGATGAGTGGTTGGGTCCAGCCCAGGAGTTTGAAGCCAGTCTGGACAGCATACCGAGATCTTGGTTTTTTTTTTTTTTTTTTAAGTGATATTAAATTAGCCTTTCCCAAGGGAATTCAAATAATGTTCTAGATTTTTTTCTTTCGTTTTGTATTGAGATCCTTGATTATTTTTCTCCATTATAAACAATTAAATGAAGAGGGCTAACTTGATTGCCCTTGATTCTCCTGATGTTGAAGTGACTTTATGAACTAGTTTATCTACCGAGGGCCAGAGTGAGGCTCACATTATGAGGCTATTTAGCTTCAGGTGCTCAGAACCTGGTTCCCTAATAATGTCTCTTGTTTATTTATATTTGACTTACCCCTGTCTAATAGCAGCAGTGGCCATTAGTGACTTGGCCCTATTCCCAGATGGCTCTATCTTAGAATGGATATCTGTTCATCTTTCAGGTTCCTCTGTCTCAAGATTGTCATTGAAGTCAGAAGGAAAGAGCAGAGAAATCTGGTCAGAGAGGCAGAAGCAGACCAAGTTAAGGCAAGAAACTTCAGCTGGGAGGACTCAAAAGAAGCTTTCAAGCACAAGGGAAGGGATGTACGTGAAAGGACTTTTAGCAGGATGAGGACCAGCTCTGGCTTGTAGCAAAAGAAAAGATCTCTGGTTTACGAGCAATGATCCCTCAGCTTAAAACACACGCTTCATTGATCTGATTTCTTGGGTTACTGCAAACCACATGTGTCCTTTGCCTGCTGGCTGCCTGTTAGATTCTGCTAATAGGAGGCCCTAGAACACAACAGGAAGGCAGAAAAGCGCAGGGAGATTTGCTACCTTCTGTTTGCTCAGTATTCCTTTTCAGCATCACTTCAGCAACGGTTCTTTACCCTGGCAGTTGTTTCCAGTAGTTACAGTTGGTCCTGGATTCTAGGATTTTCCCTTAGTCCCAATGTGAGTCTCCACACACCCCTTCAGAGACACCAGCATCAGATGCCAGGGCCTCCCTCTGAGCTCTTCAGACACCAGCACATTTGACAGTGCTCCCCTTCCTTGGAGGTCTGGATATCAGTCCCACAGGGGCCTTGCTCAGGCTCTGGAGGTCAAGGTGGATTTTACCCATTTCTCAAAGCCTGGGCGCCAGCTGGGTTCCTCCTTCTGACTTCTGATGAACCAGTACTACCAGATACCATCAACCCTGAAAGATTTGAGTCCTAGTTTGGGGGGCCTCATCTGATTTCCTGAGGTAATGGCAAGAGCTAGACAACCTCATCTCAGAGTGCTGAGTTCCAGCTCCACAGCACTTCTCTCCAGTTTCCAAACTAGAAATCCCAGCACATTCCCTTTGACTTTCCAGCCCTACGTGTGTTAGCTGCTGGCTACCCCCTTTTTTTTTCTTTTTTTTTTTTTTTTGCGGAGACAGAGTCTCACTCCATAACCCTCGGCGTAGCCCCGTGGTGTCACATGGCTCACAGCAACCTCCAACTCCTGGGCCCAGGCTATTCTCCTGCCTCAACCTCCCAAGCAGGTAGGACCACAGGCACCCACCAAAATGCCCAGCCATTTTCCCGCTGTAGTTTGGCTGGGGCCAGGCTCGAACCCACCACCTTTTGTACATGGGGCTGGGGCCCCACTGAGCTACAGGTGCCACCCTACCCTTTTTTTTTTTTTTTGAGACAGTCTCAAGCTGTGGCCCTGGGGAGAGTGCTGTGGTGTCACAGCTCACAGCAACCTCAAACTCAGGCTCAAGCAATTCTCTCGCCTCAGCCTCCCAAGTAGCTAGCACTACAGGTGCCCTTTTTTTTTTTTGGATTGCAGTTGTCATTGGTGTTTTAGCTAGCCTGGGCTGGGTTGGTGTATGTGGTTGGCACCCTACCCACTGAGCTACTGGTGCCACCCATGATTACCCTTTTTACCATTGTTAACTTGCTGTTTTGCCTTTTGTATTTTGAGCCGTCAATTTATTCAATTCCCATATGTTAAATTATCTGGTGTGGTTTCTGTTTCCCAGCCATCTATTCATCTTTATAGCCAATGCGTGGGTCAAATCCTGATCACGTGTGCTCTTTTCATTAGATCCTTTAGCTGTTTCTATTTCTCTCATGTAGGAGAGAAAGAGATATCACATGGAGCTCATCCACTCTATGACCTTCTAAGATAGCTATCAGTGGGAAAAGAGCCAGCTATTTCTGCAGGAGAATCCATGTCCTACTTGCAGCAATTCAGAGTGCCACATATATAAATGGCACTCAGTGAGTGGCAACACCTGTGTCCCTGTCCTGGGCCTGGGGGGGTCCACAGAGTACTCTATGATCACTGTTAGTGACTTGAGTTCTGAGGGGGCAGGTCATTTGCCCCAAGATGGTAAGACAAGTTACTGGTCCCTGTTTAAGTGGTGTGTGAAAATGGTTTCCATCTTGGCTTCTGAGACTTCTGACTTTGTCAAATTCTGAGAGTTGACAGGGGCTTGCTCCCAGAGCTGTATCTGCTCTCCAACAAGTGCTCATTTCCTGGGCTTGGGACAGCAGTTCACCAGAGCCCCCTAAGAAAGTCCCCTGTAACACTAGAGACTTCACCAAGAAATATCCCTTTTGCTGTGGCACTCAGGTTCTCCCGAGGTTGCCTAAAGAGCATGTGTCACCAAGTAAGTCTGAGATACTTCCAGTCCCCAAGCTGATCATCAAAGATCCCCTCTTCCTTTGTGTGTCTCAGGTCACAGATAGGAAGAGTTGACATCTTCTTGCTGAGTGTGCAAATGTTCCTGATGCTATAGCTCACAGGGTAAAAAAGATAAAAGAGGAGCAGGAGAAGGCAAAGAACAGGAGTGTGAACGCAGAAGGTGAGCTAGAGAAGCAAATGGAGAGAGGAAGAGGGTTAGAGCCGGGCTGGGGAGCTATTTATATAAAATAATGATGACCCAGAACATGATGGCATTTTCTGCCATGGAGGTCTGCACCAGACCACCGGAACCTGAAAGAAGAGTATCCCACTGCCCTCTTATAGGAATCCTAGGGACAGGGTCCGGCACTGACTCTCTCACTTGTGCAGCCTTCCTGCTAGACACTTGGGGTGAGCTCTGGGCACCCATCTTATCTCTCTTTGCTGCAGCTGCTTCTGGAATCAAATGCTAAGGAGTAAAGTGACTCCCTGAAGGCTGGTTTCCAGGAAGCATCTAAACATAAAATCCCTACCTTTTTGCTTTTCTCCTATATGCTCTCCTCTGGTCTACAGGGACAAGGTAGACAGAACTTTCCTGCTTTGCTGACATGATCTCACAATCCTGTAGCCTGAGTATCAGATCTTAAGCTGGCCTTCTCACCACTATCCCCATGAAGCTGACAGTCACCTGAGTTCAGAAGGTCTAAGTTATTCTCAGCCCTGCCACTGTGGGCTATGTAACCTCAACTTCCATTGCTACAAAGCAGGGCCACGTGTGACTCACCTATTTCCCACCACTGAGTGCCGAAGGCATCCTTGTCTTGACCTTGGATTACAATGACAAACTAAAGTGACTATTCTGAGATTAGGCCAGCCCTGCCCCCCTCACTTTGTCTATCCCAGTTCTGCAATGCAGTAATCATGCTCTGAAATTCCTCCTTTGGGGCTCTGTGTCCAAGAGAGCCCCAAGCACAGAGCAGCCCCAAATTTCCTCATTTACTCCTCTGACTTTCCCTCCTTCATCTTTCCCAAGGTCTTATTCAATGCTACTTTACCCAAGGCTTTCTCACACTGAACACCAAAGTGACATTTAATCTAAACGAAAATTCAAATTAGGTTGTAGTCACTCTGATGAGCAATCCTACGTACCTTGCTCCATATGACGAGTACAATTCATTTGTCACTGCTGTGTAATGTCCATTTGTCACTGCTGTGTAATGTCCACTGTTGGAGTATATCACAACTTATTCATCCTTTCTGCTATCAATGCCCTCTCACTATTTGGCCTTAACAAATAATGCCACTAAAATTATTTTAGTAAATGTTATCTGATGAAAATATGATTTTCTATTGGGAGATCCTCCTCTCCAGCTTCCTTGGTATTTTAATATGTCCCCATCATTCCTTGACATCTTCCTTGGCACAGTGTAGGGTGAAGTCCATCTTGGCAATCATTTAACCTGAGTGGTGCCATGAGAGAGCTGAGAGCAGGGCTCACTGACTTTGTGTTGGTTTTCCCACGATCTATCCACACAGCAGTGTGCTTGTGCTAGTCCCTGAGGGAATCCAGGTACAATGCAATAGGCCAGTTTGGGGATCACCTAATTCGTTCATAGGGGCAGGATTTCCTTTGCCTTTGGTCGATCACTGGAGCATAGGTGCTGAGGCAAAAGGCTCCTGTGCTGCTATCAGTGAATCCAAGTTCACTTGAGCCTTGTTTAAAAGCAGGATCATAGGTTATGCATGAAAATTGTGTGTTTTGTTTAGCATTGGGCAAGATAAACCAGCTGTGGAAGAATTGCTGACTTTCTACCTATCCCAACAGAACATAACTGTGACTACTTTTTCTGAGGCACTGGTAGATTCGCAGAGAGGGAGTTTAGATTCTGCTCATGATAATCTGCTCTAAAAGTTGGGCAAGTGTCAGACTCATGCTTCCTGATGCTTTCACGAGTAAGGGTGGTTTTGTTTCTTGCCTGGCTTCTACAACTCAGTATTCACAGAACTAGGGCATGTACTTAGGTTTGATGTGGAGACAGAAAATGAAAGAAACCTAAATGTGAGTCTTTTGGGGGGTCCTACTGGTGGCTATGCAGTCCTACAGACCAAGAGCACACTGAGAGTCTAGTAAGAGGCCAGGATGAGGTGTGAGCTGCAATCCTACGGGGGAAAATCATGCCAGTAGGTTAGAGGCTTCTCCTGTGATGCAGGACGGATGCTAACCACCAGGAGCTGGCAACATCCCTGCCAAAAGCTTCCAGATCCTCGGCAGCCAGGTCCCCACACACGCATACTCCAATTCCACTGCCACTTTCCTCTCCAAACCCATCTATGCAAAAGATAGCTTTTTCCCTTTTTCAAAAGGAAGGGAGGTATTTAACTTCAAACATGCACGTAAAAGTCTGATTCGTTTTATGGGCGGGGGAGGAACTATTTCCTGATTAGATTTTCCTTTCCATTCAAGAGAAAGGAGAGGGGCCAAAGAAGAGCCCTTAACTGGAAAACTACTGGCTGTTCAGAGATCATATAAGCCTAGTTCCAACTTGCACAGATCAGGAAACAGCGGTTCTAGGATGCTGAGGGAGTATCTGAGGAAGCACAACCATTTGATGAGAAAGCAGAACTCAGTGGAAGGGGGAAAAAAGGCTTTCCATTTGGAAAGACCCAACAGTCACCAGATGCTGATGGGTCACCTCTGTGAGGACCAGTAATGAGCCTTTATAGAGGTCATATAAATGTTTTTCTGAAGAGAAAGCAGAAAAAGGAATCATTAGAGAAACATAAAAGAGAATTGGCAAAAGAATTAGAGATTCTACCAATTTTCACCCGAGCTGAATATCCTCTAAAATTCGTCTCATTACACACTATGTGGACATTCTAAGAATATTGTGAAAAACCTCGCTTTTATATTTTAAGGCATTTCTCTGACCTATAGTTCTTCAGACTACTCATCAGGAAATGATTTTCCTCTTAGTTTCTCATGACAGGGTAAAGAATAGCCTGACACAGGTAACAATGTTCTTACATGTTTTGATTCCTATTTAAACGATTGCTTAGGACCATAAGGCCCAAGACTTCTCTTGTAAAATATACTACTAGAATGGATTAACAAACTGTGGTATATGTATACCAGGGAAAACTATTCCATAAAAAATACAAGAGATTTTTACATTTTTTATGTTAACCTGGATAGCATTGAAACACATTCTTCTCAGTAAATTCTCACAAGAATGGAAAAGCAAGTATCCAACGTACTCAATACTAATCTGAAAACAGTAGATGATCGAATTCACGCCCACATAGGAGAAAAACTCATTTCAATTCAGATTGAAAGGGGGAAGCAGAGGGTTTGGGGTGCTCCCAGTAATGTAGGGGTGTATGGCACACCTTTTCGGTGTGGGACACAAATACAAAAGATACTCTACATCAAAAATTCAAATATCATGATCTGGTTGTTTGAACCCTCACTTTAAACTGGAATTTAAAAAATACATATGCCTTGACCAGTCTGAGCAAGAGTGAGACCCTGTCTCTACGAAAAAAAAAAAAAAGAAAGAAAAAAGGAAAAAATAGCAAGGCAAGGTTGGTAGGTGCCTGCAGTCCCAGCTACTTGGGAGGCTGAGGAAAGAGGATTGCTCATGCCCAAGTGTTTGAGGTTGCTATGAGCCATGATGCCACGGCACTCTACCCAGGGTGGCTCTGTCTCAAAAAATAAATAAATGAAATAAAAAAGCCTGAAGAAGTCTTTTCAAATCTATATTTTTTGAGCCATGTTTTCAACCCTTGGATGGATTAGAAAATCAGTTTAATATGAAAATTATGAAAGTGCACTGCACATGGTAAGGGCAGGTATAGTTTTGTGATGCTTTTAACTACATATATGTATAGTATGAACTGGCTCACAATGTGATGTGTTTCTTACTGTGGGTTGTGGTACAGAAAATTTGAGCAACATGGCTCTAGAACAGTGATTTTCAACCAGTGTGCCGTGGACACTGGGGTGCTATGAGAGGATCTTAGGTGTGCTGTGAAAATTTTTAAAGATCATTAATTCAATTATTTTTGAAGGAAATGCAAAGCACAGTAAGTATATTCTTTCTTTACTCTTTTTTTTAATCAACAGAATTTAAGTGTGCCTCAGAAATTTAACTATATACTGCTCTAGAAGGAGGTTATCTGTGTGGGAAACACAACTGACATGACTTTTCTGTCTTCTGCTTTTCCCCTGACTTTTGTTTTCTATAGCCACTACTGAGAGGAGACTGTGAACCACAGCAGTGGTCTGATTTGCAGCCTTTGCTGGGAATGAGGTACACATGTTGGGACACTTCATAGTCGTTTTATCCGCAGTGCTGCAATTCTCAATCCTGTCTGTTTAATAGATTCACCTGTGGAGAACTTTTAGATCCCTATGTCAAGCCCCATCTCAGGTTAAATAAGTCAGAATATTCAAAGATAAATTTTGGTATCTATTTTTGAAGTTCCTCGGGTAGAAGTAAGGTATAGCCAAAATTGAGAACCTCCCTTTCCTTGGCACAAGGAGCACACAGCAAATCAGTCCCTCAGGACCATGGTCATTTTAATTATTGTTTTATCTTCCTGTAATTTCAATAAAATTGGCTTCTTTCCATACTCCCTGGATCTCAAGCATAGTCTTTATTTTGTGTCCTTAAGATTCAAATGAGTTGCATTTCACATATTCAAAACTCAACAAAGGAAAAGTAAAAGGAGAGAAAAGAATGACAATGGGTGAAGAATTCATGGAAGCATGAGTCAACTTATGATGAGAAGCTAAAAAGGTTTCAAAATGCATATAATACAGGTAACCTATACTGAATGTACTATACCTTCCAAACCCAGAGCATATAATGGCATAAACTATATTATAACCCAGCTAAGTTTAAAATCTTATTTCAAACTGTTGCTTAGTACGAAGTCTCAGAAGACAAGTTATAGAACCACATGAGTAATTGTTTGGCAGGTGGTTGAGGGATGCCAGTTACAGAACTTTGACTTCCAAAGGCTCAAAGTGGTCCTTGAGAGACTGCTGCATTCCTTTAAGTAGTTACTTTATGGACGGACTGCAACAGCCATTGTTAAGTATAAAGACAGATCAACAAGTATAGTCAGAAACATGCTTGCTTTTATCTTATAACCTATACACAATGCACTAGAATAAAAATGAAATGAATTTCCAACACCTTTTCAAAAGGAAAACCTGATGAAGTAGCAATAAAGTTACAAATGATAATGATCAGATAAAATAACTTAGATGAAGCTTGTCTGTCTGAAAGAAGAAGGAACTGGCAAGTGGTCCCAAGGAGGTACAATATGTTTTTAATTTTGTATGAAAAATAATGTTCACTTCTATATTGCCAAACATAATTCTCCTTTTTGCTATAAAAATCCTCTACTTCTACTTATTTACTGAATGCTTTATTTTTTTTAATTTCGGGCTCCTTTATTCCATGAATATTTACAGAACATCAACTATAGGCAAAACATTGACATAATCATTGAAAATAACATTGGAACAAATATATCAATTTTATGAGGAAGCAAAAGTATTACCTACAAATCAATTATGAGATAAGTGTACTCACTATCACCACTCCTAGTAAAGTTGAAGATTCTAGCTAATACAATTATGATAACTTAAAAATCCCAATGGTTTGTAAAAAAAATACACATTTCATTACTTCCGAGTTACCAACTTACTTGCAAGTTACAAAAAAAATAGAAAAATTCAGCAATATAGCTAACTTCAAAATAACTATACAAAATCTATCATATGCCTATATAAAAATAATTACAAAATAATATTAGAAAAAGAAAGATAGCATTGTATCAGCAACCAAAATAGAAAGTACCTATCAATATAGC
>CAUYTI010097633.1:0-19407 GCA_963575145.1 Galago senegalensis
AGACACCACATTCTTCCAAAGGTGATCCTGCTTCTGATTCCAAATTATGTCAGTGGAACAACAGAGAGAGGTTCTCCAAAGATACTGAGTTTCTTCAGTAAAGAGCAGAGGGTTGCAGTCTGAGATATGCAAGTGCGAACGGCTTGGAGAAAGGAGCTGTGGCAGATAAAAGGCATTCCAGTCTTCCTTACCACTCTGCGCCGAAATGCACGGTGTGCTATGCAGATATGCTGCATAGCCACGCCCATCACTAGGTCTTATTATTGGGGTAGGGCTTATATTTAACAAATGCATAAAAATCTTGCTAGGGCTTATTTTGGGGGTAGGTCTTATTTTTGGAGAAACATGGTAGTTATCAGATCTTTGTTGGAAGCATAACCTGCAAAAGTCTTCTCCCATTTGGAAAGTTGTCTGTTTGCTTTACTTACTGTGCTTTTGGCTGTGTAGAAGCTTTCAAGCAATTTTTTTATTCAACACCCCCACATACACACCCACCACCCAAATGGTCACCTAAACCAAAAGTCAGAATAGTGCAGTGGTTTAAAGACATGAATTCTGAAGCCAGATTGCCTGGGTTCAAATCCCAGTGCCTCCACTTAGTGATTGTCACTGTGCACGTCACTTCACTCTGGGCCTTGGTCACTTTTCGTGTCAAGTGAGACTAATAATGGCACTTACTGTATTCGGTGTTAATGACTCTATCACCATTAGCTCTCTATCCAGTCTCAGTAACAGTAAGTCTGTGCAATCTATCAACTAGAAATATCCATTAACCAGTTCCACACCATCCGAATGCGCGCTGTGCTCAGAATGATGACGGTAAAAAATTACAAGTACCTAATGGAATTTCTGAGTTAAAAATGAAACTCTGTTCAGTGCAACACTAATGTTCCAGGAATATTATTGGGTGCACACCCCAAATATTCAGAATCTGTACAGGATACATATCGTAACTCAATTAACTGGACTCCCAATTCAGCAAAACACCCACTGCCAACTACATCAGCCTCAGAGAGTCGGTGGCAAAGAGAGGGCTAGAGTCACCTCATCATCTGCTACAGTGACGCTATACACAGCCAGAGTCACAACCTGGATTCTTTCAAATATTTACATTAAAAGACAAAGGACGTTATAGACTGCTTCGGAAAGGACGAGAAATCCATCCTGTCACTCCCGGGACCACAGCCTCTGTATGATTGCATGCTAACCACATTAATTCTCAGTGCTTAACTAAACTGTATTCCCTACAAGACTTGCCTTTCCATACTCTCCACACACATGCCTTTGCTCGTAAGACAGTTATCTACTGCCAACTTCTTTGTGTGCTTTTTGCACGATGCTTTTTATTTTTTTTTTAAATCATTGGCTTCTGTTTTAAGCTACTTATCTTTCTACTCATTACAGCTTTCAATAATGAGGGTGAGAGAAGATATAACTCATTAGTGTCATGAACACCTGCTGGCTTAGAAATGTTCACTACTCCGAGTCCTCTCATTATCTTGAACTAGCCAATTATTAAATCCCAGAAATGACCAGTTTTTCAGGGATTAAGTTGAACCATCTGAATTCAGATGTTTTCCATGCATGTGCCCATAGACCTTGAAGACCTTGAGCTATGCTTTGTGAGCTTGGAAATTATTATAACTGTTTGTTTTCAATTCTTGGACTATTTTCACATGTTTTAGAGGCAAGCAAAATTTATTCCTTACATCTTATAATTGTAAATGGCTCCATAAATAAAGATAAATCATGATTCTAATACTCATAGTTTAAGAATATAAGTTTTTGAGATAGCTCCTATGAAATATGCATTCTGTCTCTATTCATTGACATATTAATGCTTTACTAAGATAATCCAAACTACAAAAGAGAAATTAATAGATTTAATTAAACGGCATGCAAGGGACACTGTTGTTATTAATTACAGATTAAGAAACTGAGACATTGAAGGTCTTAATGATAAGACTCAGATCCAGGGAGTGGCAGTGTGAAGGTCTGAGTCTAGTCATGGTGCTCTTCTGCGCAAGCAAACATAAAAAAAATAATTAGAAATTGTGATAAAGGCCACAAAGAAAAAAATAAAGTGACTTAGAGTTAGGATGGAACAGTTACTATTACGAGTGTTGCCTTTTGGATTGCCTGGGTAGGAAATCTAATCTAGGAGTTGTCAGAGAAGGCATTTATGTTCTAGAAGAGAGGACAGAGGCATTTGTGGGAAGAGCAAGAGCTAGTACATTCCAACTAAGAAGACAGCATGTGCAAAGGCCCTGAGGCCAGTGTGATTGCAGGCCTGGAGCAGTACAAGATCCAGTTGGAGAGGCCTGCCAAGGCCAAATCATGCATGTGGCTTTAATGGTCTTGTTAAGAAGACTATCTCATGTGTATCCCCAATGTCTGGCATGGCACATGACAATAGTACTCGGTAAAAGATGAATTAAGCTACAATTAAACTTGTTAAAATTGTGGGTGAGAGGTAGGGGTTAAACAAGAGAGCCAGGTCCATGTAAAACTAGACAGCAAGTTGGCTTTGATTAGCCCACACATTAGTACAGAGCCATCCTCCTGTGAACCAGGATCAACACTGACAGCCAGTCACATACTCAACATCTGGTTTACTTTCAGCTCAAAATGGGAACTTTCCATTGCCTCTGGTCACTAGACTCCTCTGGTCCCCACAGGACCTCAGCAAAACAGGCTTACTAATTGGATCAAGTCAGAAATCAAGGTTTCAATTAGATCTGGACCCTCCCTCTTCATGACAGCCCCCAACACGCATGTCTATGAGATGAATTTAGCCGTAGGCCAAGCACCCATGGAAAAAAAATATCCCTTGTTTTGCCAAAGCCCAAGCAAGTTTCATTTGGATTTTCATTCATATGCATGCCTGGATTGCTACACTGAACACTCCCTGGCCTAATTGACGTAATTCATGGTCTGCACCTTCCCAGGCTGAAACAATATTGTCCTCACCTGGACGCCTAGGCCCTTCAACTATTTCTGTGCTGACAGTGACCATCAGTCGGCCTTTGACCAGGCTACACTGCACGTCCTTGACCTGAAACACACACAGCCCCTACATCTTAAAATCTTCAAGCATGGTTTTGTGATTTGACTTTGGATCTTTTTTCCCCCTGGGCTTCCTCAAAGTACCTGGAACATTCTAGGTCTGGGTATACAGGTGGTTTGGGTCCCCAGCATCTGGCATATCATGACCCTCATGGGGAATGCCTTTGACTCGTCCTGACCACTCATCATCCCCCTCATAACCTCCCAAGAACTGAACATCTCCCTGGAACATGCTGGTGGCAACTTTGGGTCCCTCAAAGGCCTCTATGAGAGAAACTCACAGAATTGGTGCCCTATTCTTTGTTATCAGAACAGAGGGAGTAGGGAACTTAAAAGGCCATTGTCCTGATTTATGAGACTTGTCTCTGAATCTGACTGTTAACTGATATGTAGTACTTAAACAGTAAAACAAAATTTAAACAAATGATTTCAGAGCACTGGAAGATTTTCACACACACCCTCCCTGGTGCTAACAGAGGGTTGTTGAGAGGCTTCAAGAGAGCCCAGGACCTCAAGGTGCTGGGGGAGCTCCCAGGGGGATGTCAGGTCAGCTCCTCTGCAGGGCCGAAAACATCCCACTTACAGGTGGCTTTGAACCAAAACTGACCTTGAAAGCGGCCTAGCCTTAGGAGAGCACATTCAGAATTGTTTTTGATCCGTTCAATCTATTTAAATGCCATCTGGTGCTATGATGATAACTTCCGTTTTGTTTTTCAGCAAGTTGGTTCCTCACAGATTCTCTTTTTTCATTTGCCTCATATTTTCCTCACAGGACCGAGCTGTTGAAAGATTGGTGGAGCAATATTTATATGTTATTTTAAAACAGGTGGGAAAAATCCTTTATTAAGCCTTTATTGTTCTCAGGAATTAGGTAAATTGGGCTCAGAAAGAGACATTGGTGCCAAAAAAAAAAAAGATTGTCTAGAACATCTTTTAAAATGCAGTTCTGACACTGGTAATTTATTGCTTTGGTTAAGCGAACACAGCCTTGTTGACTCTGCCTCCGTCTTTCCTTCCGTCAAGAGAGGGCAAAGCAAGTGACTGTGATGGTGGCAGCGTCCTTTACTGATTTCCATAGCTGGTGTCAGAGAATTGTGTTTCATTGCTAGGCACTCCATAAAAGTAGCTCTTTGGTTTCCTTGTGTTAAGAGAATGTTACCCTCCTTACTGCAAGGAAGAAACATTGAAACATTCCTGGTCCCCTGAAAGTCCTTAATGACTTACTAGTGTTAAAAACATGCCCCATTGCACCTTTCATTGTCTCTCACTACCATAGTCGTGACATTAGCTAGATTGTAACTCCTGCAAGAGCGACCTGGGCGTCAAGTGGGGTGGGCTGCAAACATCTGGCTAGCTTTCCCAGCAATTTCTGATGGATGGAGGTTTATTAATAAAAAACAGCTGAATGAAAAGGGGGCCAGCCTTTTATATTTATTTTGTGTCCTAGACGTATAACAACACCCGCTCTCTTCTCGGCATGATTACATGAGGATTTATTTTTTTTTCTTGGTAAACCTCAGATTTGCTCATGAACTTCATTTAGCCTCCCTTAATGATTCACCCACATAGGGCTTCAACCTACTAATAAGCCCCCCACTGGTACAATTAGTAACCAATTCTAACCCTCTTTCCAAAAAACAAAAAAAAAAAATTGTGAGAAGACAAATTTAAATTCGGATTTCCCTCCCTGATATGTTTTGACAAATGGCAGAAGAATAAAAATAAAAACATTAAGTTGTTACAAATGTACTTTAAAAAAATCTACCAAGCACTTGGATATGAAAATATAATAAGTAGGCATAGAAGAATTTTAATATCAAAGATCAAGCACAGGAAAGTTTAGTGTAAGCTGCTTGGCATATAATATATTTAACAAACATGGAAAATACGGATCAAAATATAAATAATAGGTTTTGGATATTTTAAAAAATGCAAAGATTACAAGTATAGTAATATTGGCAGAGGGGTGGGGGCGGGGAAGGGTTTCTTTTTTCCTCCAAATCTTGTCAGAGAGAATACAATTTTCATTTACTCAAACACTCCAAAGATGGATCGCTCATGCAATTTATTTCATTTTAAATGTCAACAATCACTTGAATAAACGTGTCTCTGACCGATAACTTCATATATCAAGTGGAATGACTAGTTGGGGAGAATTGGGAAAGTTGGTGCTGATCGCAGGAGACCTTCGAGAACCCAACAAAGGTCAGACCCTTCAGTTATCTTGGAATCTCTGTAGTTGATCTCCTTCTCAAGGCTGCACCTCAGCACAGACAGGAGAAAGCAGCGCAAAGTGGCTGAGGTCACTGCTGTCCTTACAAGGCACAGTCCAGACTCGCTGGCCCGCATACCCACAGAACAGAAAATCAGAATCTCTGTACTCACAACAAAGAGGGCCCTGGCATACATCAATTACAACCAATCCAAGTTTTTGAAAATCCCGTTTACCCCAATTATTTGATGCTAACAAGAAAATTCAGGTGGAATAGTCAGGAAAATTATCTCTGTATTTTATTCCCTTCCAGCTCTGAAGACTGTTTGCAAGGGCTTGAATTGCTGAGAACACACAGGCCCTAGGACTGCCCCTGCGTCTCTTATCTTGAATTTATTTTTTTAAGTACTCCAACAAGAACAGCAAGTGTGAACATCTGTCTCAACATGTAGTCACAGACTATTTTCACTGGGAAATGTTTGCCTTCCAAACGCTAATGGGTTGAATTTGCTTGTCTTTATTTTCTGTCTGCCCGTGGCATTGCACCACAAGGAGACGGGACATTTTCTGAGCTTGGGGACATGAAAAAACCAGTCCGCTTATTTTGGTTCTGTGACCGTAAATGACGCAGTCCGGGGGGGCTCCCAGCAATGCAACCTAAGGTGAGAGTGGCATGTGCAGGACAGTTCTGCTCCACTGCTCAGGAATGGGAGGCGGCCCCTTACCTACGCCCTCCGGGGGAACAAGATGGGGTACACGGGAGGGATCAGCAGAATGGTCTGTGTGTGCATTTTCTCTGGAGAAGCCCAGTTGCACGGGGCCAGGCCTGGCGGTAAAGTTTGCTAAGTCACTTACAGGATTACAAACTGAGATCATAACCTTATGCAACAGACAATGCCAGTGGTTTGGCTTTTTTTTCCCCCAAACAGAATTGAGACACAATCAGTGAACAGACCCTTTCTGCCCATTCTTTCATTCTACCACTACCAGGACTAACCACACACCAGATAGAGTGGCAAGCACTAAAGTCAGCAATTGTCACATTTTGGTGCAAAGAATCACCTAGAAGCTTTGTAAGAAGGGCAAATTCTATAGGCTAGGAAGCCAGGATCAGCTGGGGAAGGCTCCAGGTGGCTCTCAGATAGGTGGTCGGCAGACCACACATTATGTACATGAGACTTCAGGAATGAAAGATGAATTGGCTTTTATTTGTTTATGTCTGCCTGCCTTCTCTAGACTGTAAGATCCTCTAGACTAGGGTTGGCAAATAAAGAGCCAGATAGTAAATATACTGGGCTATGAGGGCCAAGAGACCACGAGCTCTGACGCTGGGGCAGGCATGCAACCACACGCTCTATGTATAACAGTCAGTGTGGTGGTGTCTTTGGCCAGCACAAAACACACGGTGGACTGGACGTGGCCCAGGGCCAGAGATGCCACCCGCTGCTCCAGGGCAGAGACCTGATCGTATGTGCCTCAGTGCCCTACACCTGCTGCAGCTCCGCCCAGCAGATGACACGTGACTGAGAAGGGTTGAGTGAGCAGTGGGCATAGTTCTTGCCTCAGGGATCTGCATTGTGGGAGGGAAGACAGTTGAAAAAACAATAAATCAGCACAAGGTCAGAGGAGCTATGAGAGACGCGTGGACCCTGGGCCCTGGGGATATTTCAGAAGAAAGGAGGTAGGGGTGGCAGAAAGAACAGATAAAAACCCAGAGCAATTCAAGTCACTTTTGAATTTCAGATAAATAATGAAGGATCTATTAGGGGAATATACTTTTAAAAATAGTTGTTATTTACCTGAAATTCAGATTTAACTGGGTATCACATGTACTGTCTGACAAGGAACAGGGAGAAGTTCACAGCAGGGCTGATATATGAGCGGAAAAAGAAGAGGGGGTTCACCTGGTGGAAACGGTGGCAAAGTGCTCAAAGGACACCATGGGATACCACGACACCAAATCCCATCCAGAGACCAGGTGTGGCTGAAGGGGGTGGAATGGCCAACGGTCAGTCTGGAGAGGGGACCACAGTCCGCCATTAGAGGCTTTGACCCCAGGACAAGGGCATAGGCTCAATCCTGTAGACAAGACGGAGGGTACCAAGGCTTTTAAGCAGAAGAGTGGCTGTTCCCAGTGGTTTATATTTAAAGGCACGAGTATTCTCTCTTAGGATTTGCTAATAGATTAAATCCTTGTCCTATTTTAAGGCAGTCTCTTCCAGGCCATGTGAGTTGAGTATTCCTTATTATGAATTTTCTGATTAAAACCCATGTTTTCACACTAGCAATCTGCACACTCTGATTTACATACGCTAATTCTCTCTCTCTCACACACACAGTGGCAATATAAATACACTTTTAACCAAGGAAAAAAACTGTTGCATCAGGAAGACCATTTGCACCAGTCAGAACCAAGAGCTCAGGCTTTAGGCAGCAGATTCGGCCTCCCCAAGCATCCTCCCATCTTTGCTGCTCATTGGATGCTGACCTGAGGACCACACCAGGGAAGGGAGCTGAGGGACCAGCCCAGAGATGCCAACCTGTTTGGATCTTGGTCAACTTTACAGCATCTGCCCTAATAGAAGGCTGTCCTAGGCCACTTCCTCACTGGTCAGGCTGAGCACGTGGTGCCATAGCTCCTCCAATCACTAACCAGTTTGGAGGAGACACAAAGTCAACTGTTGGCCGCCTTCATTGGGGAGAAACCGGAGACTGGCAACTGCTACCAGCCCATTCGCCATCACGGGATCCTCTTGTCTGGCAGCAGGTAGAGGACAAACTCGACTGAAGAGAGACTGGAGGTGGACAGGGCAGCTGGGATCTACTGCAGAAAGCAGGGTGATGAGGGGCTGGCTGTGTGGGACATTTCTGGAGTGGAATCCATAGGATTTAGTGACTGGCGGTGGGAGAACAGAGGAGGGCAAGGGAGGCTTTCTGCACAGTCATGAAGTTTCGAGATTAGGAGATTCAGTGATACCGCTGGCCAAGCTAGAAAATGCAAAGGGAGGCTCCAGTTCGTGGTGGGGGAAGAGACGGCAAGCTGATTTCAAAAGCGTTCTCTCTGTGTGACTTTCCAATCAGGAGGAGATACTCAGTAAGCAGCTGAACGTGTGTTTCTGAAACTTGGAAGGGAGATGACTGGGAAGCCACCAGCCTACATGTAGTCCTAGGAGTCAAGCGAGAGGACGAGAGCCGTCTTGGGGAAAAGACTGTGGAGAGAGATGAGAGGATCTAGGAGGAACCCCAGTATTTGTGGGGGAACCACAGGAAGAGGTGGCAAAGGAGACGGAGACAGATAAGACTGGGTTGGTTTAAAAAAAAAAGTGACAATTTTGTCCTGGCTTACCCAAGGATAAGGTAGAGAGAAGAGCCACAAGAAGGCTGAAAGACGGCACTGGACTTGGCTGTCCAGCAGCCCCTGGTGACTGTCATCAAGTGAATGCCAGGATAGTGGCAGAGTCCAGAGACATCGAGTTGTGAACTCTCAGCCCTGTCCTGCTCAACACTTTGATCGATGCCACACCCAAGGACAACGCTTCCTTTATTCAACAAATACTCACTGAGCACCTACTCTGTGCCAGGCGTGCCCTAGAGAAAAACTTAGCAAACCAACGGATGAGATGAAGCATGAAGGGGCCGAGATTAATTCTGCTGTAGGGGTAGGGGGGATCTAAAACCATCAGAATTTTTGGCAAATAGATCTAGGACCAATTTGGCATATTGGCAAGCCAAACTGATTGTTTTTGTGGCCCAATGAATTAGCAAATGATAGTAAGTGCTAACCCCAAGTACTTCCAGGAAACTGCCAGTCTGAATTAGAAGCAAGTCTGGATAAGCAATTATTTTTAATGACAAATAGTTTAATAACTCTCAAGTACTAAAATAATTCATACTTTGCTAACATCACTGCCACATAAAGCTCCTATAGGAAATGTTTTATGGAAAATGAAATCTGATTTGTAACTAATATATCAGTTGGCTAGCAATAAATTTGGTTTCAATGCAGCTGACGCATTTGCTTTTAGTATATTAAGCATTCTCTTTGCAATATTATTTGCAGTATTCATTCACCTTTTAGTCAATTACCCAGAAAAGATCAAGAGCCTGAGTCAGACTGACATAGGTTCAAATCCTGGCCTGGCTGCTCACCTGGGACAAGGCCCGGGAGCAGTGCTCAGTTTTTGAGTCTAACTTTCTTACATGGCAAAATGGGCATAATAATATTTATCTCAAAGAGGTACTGAGAAGAAATAACACAGCAACTGGAACCCAACCCATGCTGGACGTGGTCCTCATAATGCCTGCTAGCTGCAGTCTCTGACACGAAGACAAATGGCCTCAATCTAGTCCCCGGGTGTTTGGTGAGACTTTTCTGAAATTCCAAAGACAGTATTTAGTACAGGGCTCTGGGACAATAAACGTGAGCTGGACCCAGGAGGGACATTCTGTCGCCATAAAATAACAGGGAATAGCAACTAAAGAAAACTTGTATTAGTTACCAGAGCCCCCATCAGATCAGCCTTTCTGCCTCCCTCGGCCCTGGGAAACCACCTGGGTTGTGACTGAACCATGGGAACTACAGATGGAGGATGCCTTGCTGGGTGCTATGGTCAAGGTCACAGGCTGGCCTCTCCACAGGGATTTGCTGTGCACTGCTAGGGGAGGGGAGGTCAACTCAGCCTCCTTCTGTAGCCAAACTTTTCCTCCTCAGTGGCCCTGGGGAGGCCACACACCCCACACTCTGTGCAGGATGCCAGTCTCCTTGAAGGGGCAAATCCCCCAAGACCAATGGCACACCTGAGGGTCCATATTCAAAATCACAAGAGCGAAAGAGTTGGTGCCCACGGGCATCGCAGGGCCAAGCCTGTCTCACCAAGAACATAGTGCAGCCTTTACTGGCAAAGGAAGGGGGAATAGAAGAAAGTATATGATACAATATATTTTGTGTTGTTATTTTAATGGGAGGAATTCAAAATCCTATAAGGTAGGCTCTTGAGGCATTCTGGCACCAATTTTTTAATTTTCATTCTCTTAATCATTGAAACATATATATTGGGTACCTGGGATGTGCAAGGGGTGGGGCTGGGCTCCCTAAGAATGACAAAGAGAGAGAGATAAGGGCATACCTGCGCCCTCCAGGGACTTCCTATCTAGTTAGGAGACAAAGAAGTACAAGTTTAGCAAAGACCTGTAGACAGTGGCTAAACCCATGTGGGCATTCTGAGCATTCCGTGTCAGGGAGGGAAAGGCAAGGCCAGGAAACGAAGCCTTCCTTCGTCAACCAGTGGCTGCCTCTCCAGGTCCATGTGTGGTCGCCTTGGCCAGGATAGGCCCTGGTTGCTTCTAGATTCCTTGGAAGAGAACAAATAAATCCCAGTGGTTCACTCTGAAGCCTCCCACATTTGGGGGAACTGGGAGGTGGGGCGTAGGGATACAGAACAACTGACATGCTGGAAGCATGACCTAAAATGAGTGTTACTTTGATTTGCTTAAAAAATATATATGTATTTTAAATCTCAACCAATGATAAAAGAGGACATGAGTTTTTACTTGGTTAAAGAGGTGTGGGTTTAAAAAGGCAGAGGAATCACTGCATTTAGGAACTCTTTGAAGCAGAAAGCAAGTCTTCAGTTGTGATCACAGAAGGACCTGAGCACCCAAATGAATCAACAGGGAATAAGGAAGGCATGGTCAGGGCTCTGGTGGCCTGTGTGCTTCGGGTAGAGAGAAGGGGGCACAGGGAGGGATGGGGTCCCATCACTTAGTTTGCCTCTAACAGTGCAACAGGTAAGAAGGGGACAGGAGAGAAGGTGTCACTCTTACAAGCCAGTCACAGCTTTCTGCAGAGAGTGTCGTGACAGCCTGAGTGACAGGCTGTCTCAGAGCCATGCTGCAGAGGCCCGAGTCTTAACAAGGGACAACGGAGGCAGAAGAACAGTGTGTAGAAAGTTTCACAGAACCAGCGTCTCATCTCTGTCCTCCAGGGGCAGGGACTTCACCAGGGACAGCAAATGTCCCAGGCAGGGACAAGTCCAGGATGTAAGGAGTGGGAAACAGGATTTGGCAGAGAGGAATTCTGCCCACTGGAGACTTTGAGCCTGTGAATGTTAATATGCCTCAATTTTGCGGTGACAGAATTTAAAACAAACTCTTTCTTCCACTTACAGAGTTGAGCCCAGAGTGAAAACAACATAGTCATCAAAATCAGCATCTGAACACTGCTTCCGAAAGGGCTCTGCTCAGCACGCGCATTCCGGGTGCTGAGGGCCCACAGCATTGCTCAGTCTGAGCAGAGAGGTGTCCCCCGACTCGCTCGTGAAGTCTCTGCATGGACATTCTTGAGCTCAGCCCAGGCTCCCAGTCAGCTGCAGAACACTGGGCACTGCTCACAAGTCTCCTGGTTCAGCCCCCAATGGATACCATTTGGAACAGCCAGAGGTGGCTTGGAGAAGCTGCCCAGGCCATGAGGAGGCAGACTCAGGGCAGGCATGGGTGGGAGCCTTTTCATCATGGGCAGACCAGGCCTGACAGGGTGCTACATTCAAGAAGAGTACGCGAGAAGTGACCCCAGACTGGGCTGCCCATCAGGACCCTGGGGAATGTGTCAGGAAGGGAGATTCTGGCCTCTGCCCAGCAGGGGTCTGCTCACATATGGTGTGGGGCCTACACTGGGAGGTCAGACAGGAGCTCTCACGGGGTTGGGAGTCTCATCTCTCCACTGGTTCCCCCCACACACACATGCCCTCGTCCTTGATACTCTACAATCCAGAGCTGTGACCTGCACCTGTGCTCAGGGGTGATGGGAAGGAGCAGGGAGAATTGGGCAGCTCCAAAGAGGAGCATCTATGAGATGTGGCTGTGCTGTGAGGACCTGTAGGTAGCAGGAGGTGTCACCCCACTCCCCAGCCCCTGAACAAGCAGAATGGCAAAACTATTCAGAGAAATGGGTGGTCAGAGGAGGAGCTGGCTGCGGATGAAGACAGGGGCTCAGGTGTGGACTTGATCCCTTGGAGGGCTTCCAGAAGTGGCTGGAAGGCTCCAAGGCTGGTCTCTGCCTGTGTTCATGATTCTGGCTGGGATCCTTACCCAGCTGTGCCAACTTGGGCAATGTTCTTCATTTCCCAGTTTCCCCACCTGTTCTGGGGACTTTGTGAGGAGTGAGTCCATATCCACAAAGCATTCATAGCAACATCTGGCTCATGTTCAAGGCCATCAGGGCTTGCTGTCCTGGTTGCCTCACCTTCAGACGGGAACACCAGTCAGTTGAAGGTGTCTGTCTGGGGCTGAGGATGTCAGGCAGAACCAGAGATACAGACTTGTTTTTTCATTTTTTTCTTTATCCCATATTCAGTAACATTAGTTAATAATTTGTTGCTAAGTGACCTTTACAAGAGGGTCAGCCATGACTTCCATGCCATTGCCTTGGGTGGATGCAAAGGTAATGGCCTTATCTCTGCATTCAGCCCCAACCCTAAGCCAGGCCACCCAGCTGCCCTTCTGGAAAGAGGTCAGGCATTGGACAGCAGGAAATCCTGGGCTCTAGTCCCACCTCTGCCACCAGATGGTGGCCTTCCATGGACGTTTCTCAGCCATTACGCTAAGATTTAAGCTTTTCATGCTCAAACAAGTTCCCTGGCTCTCTTGCTTTGATTGCTTCAAAATCAAAACCAAGAAATACCTTGAAAGCACCTGGCTCTATTGCCCCTGCACTTTGCAGAACTCCAGGTAAGCTATGTGATTCTTCTCTGGAGCTGAGTGGCCAGTAACAAGGTGAGCACCTGCAGTGCACTGGCGGGCAAGCATCTTCTATTAGATAGTGAAGATCTCAGGCTAAAATGTTACAGAACAATAATCTGTTTTCTATTCACATTTGGCTGGTTTAAAACAAGCAAACAAAAACAGTGGCCACCTGCTGGGTTGATAACCACAAAAACTGAACAGCTATGAAACCTCAGCTGTACTTCATGCTGTGCGGACCTGAACTGTGGGCAGGTGGAAGGGAGGGGCCAGACGAAAGTCAGCTAAAAACCCCTCTCAACCTCTCTTCCAAAACAAGAAATAGAAACTAGTCCCCCAAACACAGCGCCTTCTGATGGGGATTAAAGAGCACGGTTTACACGGAGTGATAAAGTGTAGAAATTGTCCTCTGTAAAGCAGCGCTTTATGTTTCCGAACCTTTACATTCGGAATTTAAAAATTAGACTATCCCATGAAACCTGGATTCTCTGAGAACCCACTAGCCAGGGCCCTCAAGTCACTGGAATTTTATTCCCTCTGTGTTTAAGTGAACATTAATGACGAGAAAACTCTCATCTCTTGGGTTTGTGGCTTTGGTGTGTACTTGGCCAAAAGCTGCCACATTCCCTCCCTTTTCCTGTTTGGAATTTCTTTCTTCTGAACCACAGAGGCCCTGGGTTGAATTCAGATAAACCTGAGTTCAATTCCCAATGCAATCCTTGCTGGCGATAATAACTAGCTTCAGTTTTCTAATCTCACCAAAATACGGTATTTCTCTTTTGTGAAAACACAAGTCCTGTTCCCCAGAGTTGCTGTGCTGACTGCAATGGCATTGATTCTCACTTGGGGTGGGGGAGGTGGGTTATAAAGTTAGCACATATAGTCAGATTTTCCTTGAAAACTCACTAAATTGCCCGCTGCTGTCCAATAGAAACATAGTGACAGCCACACATGTAATTTTAAATTCTCTGATTGCTGCAATAAAAACATAAAAAGAAACAGGTGAAGTTAATTTTCATAATGTATTTTAAACCCAATATATCCAAAAAAATATTATTTCAATATGTAACTGATATAAAAAATTACGAATGAGATAGTCTCCTTTTTTCATGCTAAGTCTTTGAAATCTGGCTTGTATTTTATACCTACTGGACTAGCCACATTCTGGGTGCCCTATGGTCACCTGGGGCACTTAGTACTGCTCTGGACCATTCATAGACCTCCTGGGGACAGGCAGGCCACGTCCCCATGAAAGCAACCTCAGCAGATGTGCTCCAATGCTGATGTGGGTTCCTGTTTCTTTAGTTGAGCCCCACTCTAAAGCGGATGGTTTGCACTTAGGACCCAAGATGGAAAATAATCTTCAAGCTTCAGAATTACACACTGAGCAAGCAGCTGCCACTTCCTGGAGGCACCACTGGAGTCTCTTTCTTACACACTATAATAAAACTCTGAGATTTAATCGCCATTTACTCAGAACGTGGCTTTGAAATCATACGTTAAATGCATATATAATACTCTTTCAGCTTGTGAGGGGATGAAATTTCAGCACCAGCGATGTCTGTTGCCTACTATATGGCAGAATCTAAAAATTCCGAAAGGATCCACCACTTTTCAAATCCTGCCTTAGTTACTTAGTAGTTCTATAACCTTTGACAGATCATTTGATTTCTTAAGCCTCGGTTTCCTCATCTGTAAAACCAAGATGATGATAATAGTTCTCCATTCACAGCTACAGCCACGAGCGTCTCAGCATGAATGTGCTGTGTTCACTGTTCTCCTGCCTCGAGTGTCCCCAATGGCACTTTTGTGGCTCAGGGACAGCAGCATGGCCAGTCCGGCTTAAACATCTCATCATGGACAATAGTGATGAATGATCAGACATGCTGCCTCTCAAAAACTGACGAGAACCATCCCATTTTCCTGCAGACATGGCTAAGGAAAATAGAAATAGTCACCCATCGGCAGGGGTCCAAACAGACAGGAGTGTATGGGGACTTCGGACAGCTTGCTAATCTATTTGTCAAAGTGTTTCCCTGTAAGAAAGGTGAAGGCTTAAAAAAATCACACCTCAGCAAAAACACTTTTATTATTATTTTTTAACAACCACGAAGAAGAAAGAGTTTGGGACCAAAGCATTTTATGAAACATTTGACAAATAAAGGATGGAAATAAGTCCAGGCCTCTAAGATCTTGCCAGCAGCACGTGCTGACGCCATGGGGCTCCTGCCACCTGGGTGTGTGTGTGTGTGTCCACACGCGCAGGTGGCAAGGGGGTGCTTTCCATCAGCCCCACATCACTCTGCAGGTAGGAAGCCTGCAACAACAAGGTGTTTCTTCTTATTCCAGGACCCTGAGTAAGAGTGGTGCCAAATAAAGAGAACGTTTTGCTGGAAGGAAGGTACTGGATCATCTTCCTGTTCTGTGGCCTTCTGTGCACATCAGGGCAGGAAGCTTCCCTCCAGATAGCACATTAGTGTGGGGGACCGTCCTGTGCACTGTCAGACGTCCAGCAGCATCCCTGGCCTTTATTCACTAAACACCAGAAGCACCCATCCTTTGGTTCAACAACCAAACATATCTCTACACACTGTCAGCTGTCCCTGTGGGCCAAGGTCATCCTTGAGTGAGATGCTCTTGTTGGGGGCACCTGCCCACCTGCTGCACTAGAAAGGTCAAGGACAATTCTCTGTTTCCTGAACCCAGGAGAAAAATCATTTAACTAACCCCTAACCCTCCCCCGTACCTCCTTTTTCTGTTCCAACAGAAGGACAGTTCAATTTAGGAAAGCAAAGATGAATATAACATCCAGCCTGGCACAAGGATTTCTAGGCCAGATTTGGCCTTCTTGGCTTCAAAGATCATGAACCCTCTCATTTGTACTCCACAAAGCAGCAATTTCTCACAAGGATATGTTCCTTTGACTCTCTTTTAAAAGTCAAGTACAGCTTGGTAACCACAGAGTACAGAAAATATAGGCTTTCTGCAAGGAGCAATTATTCAAAACCCAAAGACTTACAAAAAAAAACCGAGCATGTCAAGTCGTGTCAGTTACAACATGTCAGACAACTGGATTTCTTCACTTAGAACCAACACAGCGATCTGGGTTTGTTTTTTCTTGCTGACTTTGATTATTTCTTAGAGATATAACCCAAGCTGTCTAAAACTGTTGACACCGGGTGACTGACCTTTTAATTTAAAAACGAGAAGTTCCAGGTTGAGCATTTAGACTTTTGCTTTAAACGGTTACCAATCGTTACATCCATAATTAGACTTTGCGTTGCAACAGACCAAAATCTGCCTCCCGAATCACTTACGGGGTCTATAGAAGCCACAAAAAAACTGAACACTTCAGCAATGGGAAGATTTTTCTGGGCTGGCACAGGAAAACTCGGTTCATGGAATATAAATCAGCAACCCTACACTCTAATTTCCACCCTTCACATGTAGCGTGATTATACAACCGAGCTGTGCAAGTGTCAAGTCAAACACCGAGGTTTGTTTGCCAGAAGGAAGCCAAACCTTCAATTCTGTGGTTAATGCCACCTAGGGATATAATTACACAAGCTAATATCATCTTTCTACTAGAGAAGGGAAAAGAGATCCTTGTGGCCAACGCTCATACGAATTAACCATTTTAGGTTTGATGCCAAGGCTGCAATCAAATTCCTGAGGTATTCTTATTCAGAAGTTTAAAAGTAAAAAATTAGTCATCTGATGGTAATGTTAACATGCTGATAGAATAACCTCTCCAGTCTATTAAATGTCCATTTCAGAAAAGTTTTCAAAACACTGCCTTCCCATACCATTAAAAGAATTTTCTTTAAACCAATTGTTTTGTAGCCCTCGCAGCCACAGCAGGATCCAGGGAGAGTTCACACATTTGGTGAATATTGGGTCTCCTCACTGGGTCTCAAGAAATCAACAGTAGTTTATTTAAATGAAGCCAGGCACAGAAATTACTTTTATTAGAAGATTCAAAAAAAATAATAATTATTGAGAAAGTTTTTAGGGAGAGAAGGATTTGTTTCCCCTTGCAAAAACTAATTCCTGTAAGGTTAGGCATTTAAAATTAAAGGAGGATGCATAAACGGATCACGTCAACTCTTTCAAACCATTCATGTAGATTTCACTAATACCCAAATACACTTATTTGGCATATACAAAAGGAAGGTAAGGACAGGGTGTTGTGGCGGGCGCCTATAATCCCAGCTATTAGGGAGGCTGAGGCAAGAGAATCGCTTAAGCCCAAGAGTTGGAGGTTGCTGTGAGCTGTGATGCCACCGCACTCTACGGACATAGTGAGACTCTGTATCAAAAATGAAGAGAAGGGAAAATGGTGAACAGATTTTTATTTTTTTTTAAAAACAATTGCACATCAAATCTTCCTTGGATGGAGGAAGCCTCCTTACTCTCTCACCCCCAACTTGGGTCATTCCTTTCGCCCAAGGTGACACTAACATAACCAAACATCATCTCATCCATCGCCATGTGTGAGCCACAAAAGTAAATAGGTAGTTTCTTAAAAAGCTAAATACAGAGTTAGCATAGGACCCGTAATTCCACTCATAGGTGTGTTTCCAAGAGAACTGAAAACATAACCTCCAAGGCTCGCACATGGATGTTCCCAGCAGCCTTATTCACGCACAGTAGCCAGAAAGTGGAAACAGTCCACACGTCCATCAGCTGTCAAACGGGGAAATAGAATGTGGCTCATCTATACGTGTGCTATGAAGTAGAATTCAGCTATGAAAAGCAACAAAGACCCACTACGTGCAACAGTGTGGATTAGCCTCTAAAGCATAATGCTGAGCGAAAGAAGCCCTCGCAGAAGGCCACCTACTATGGGCTCCCATGTGTGCACGTAGGACAAAAATATATACAGGTTTGAATATAAGTTATTTTTCCCCAAATATAATTCATTTATCTACCTCTTTATTCTTAAGTTTAGCAATGCCTAACACTAATTTTTTTTTTTGCAGTTTTTGGCTGGGGCTGGGTTGGAACCCACCACCTCCAGCATATGAGGCCAGTGCCTTACTCTTTGAGCCACAGGCACTGCCCCTAATTTTTTTTTTTAAGTGGGGATTCATTGAGGGTACAAGAAACCAAGTTACACCGATTGCATTTGTTAGGTGAAGTCCCTCTTACTATTGTGTCTTGCCCCTAAAAGGTATATCACACACCAAGACCCCACCCCACTCCTCGCCCTGCTCTTCCTTCCCCCACCCTGCCTCCTCCTTTCTCTCTCTGCTCTCCCCTTCCCCCACTCCCACTGAGTCATTGTCATTAACTGTCCTCATATCAGAATTGAATATATAAGATTCATGCTTCTCCATTCCTGTGATGTTTTACTAAGAATAATGTGTTCCACTTCCATCCAGGTTAATACAAAGGCTGTAAAGTCTCCATTTTTTAAATGGCTAAACAGTATTCCATGGTGCACATATACCACAGTTTGTTAATCCATTCCTGGATTGGTGGGCATTTAGGCTGTTTCCACATTTTAGCGATTGTAAAGTGAGCTGCAATAAACAGTCTAGTACAAGTGTCCTTATGATAGAAGGGTTTTTTTCCTTCTGGGTAGATGCCCAGTAATGGGATTACAGGATCAAATGGGAGGTCTAGTTGGAGTTCTCTGAGGATTCTCCATACTTCCTTCCAAAAAGGTTGTATTAGTTTGCAGTCCCACCAGCAGTGTAAAAGTGTTCTTCTCTCCACATCCACACCAATTATCTGCAGTTTTGAGATTTTGTGATGTGGACCATTCTCACTGGGGTTAGATGGTATCTCAGGGTGGTTTTGATTTGCATTTCTCTAATAATTAGGGATGATGAGCATTTTTTCATATGTTTGTTAGCCATTCATCTGTCTTCTTTAGAGAAGGCTCTATTCATGTCTCTTGCCCATTGATATATGAGATTATTGGCTTTTTTCAGGTGGATTAATTTGAGTTCTCTATAGATCCTGGAGCTGGGGGCATCAGCATACTGGATTTTAGGCTGTACTACAAAGCCATAGTGGTCAACACAGCAGGGTACTGGCACAAAAATAGAGACATAGACATTTGGAATCAAATCGAAAACCAGGATATGAAACTAATATCTTACAACCACCTAATCCTTGATAAACCAAACAAGAACATACACTAGGGGAAAAGACTCCCTATTCAATAAACGGTGCTGGTCCAGGCTAATGGAAGGCAGAAAAAAGCAGGTGTTGCAATATTATTCGCAGATACAATAGGTTTTAAACCAACAAAAGTAACCAAAAATAAAGATGGCCACTTTATATTTGTTAAGGGCAATACTCAGTATGATGAGATCTCAATCATCAATATCTATGCACCCAACCAGAATGCACCTCAATTTATAAAAGAGACTCTAACTGGC